>CAKAKR010043121.1:17194-40462 GCA_916700685.1 Adelosebastes latens | reverse complement strand
CTAATTCACTGATTTTCCAATCATGTACAATGTACAAGCCTCACATGTGCAGATCAGGTCCCAGAATTAAAAAAAAATACTGCATGAAACTGTTACTTATGATACTTTAGACAGTTGATCAGCAGTAAAGTGCTGTTTTTTTAAGAATGCATTATAGTTCAGTTAAAAAACGGCCTATGAGCGTAATTTACCAGGTTTTCTTTTGTATTAAAGGTCCCATATTGTAAAAAAGTGAGATTTTCATGTTTTTTTTATTATAAAGCAGGCTTAAGTGCTATATAAATACTGTGAAAGTATCGAAACACTCAATCCACAGGGAAATACACACAGCCCGTATTCAGAAACTCTGCATTTGAAAAAAGCTGTCAGGATTTCTGCCCATTCGTGATGTCACGAATATACAATATTTAGACCCTTGACACAATTTTAAACGTAAACGTTCTAAATGTGTCCCAGTTTATTCCTGGTTTGCAGTGTATGTGAATGTCATCAGCTGACAGGAAGTACACATGGACCCAAGCTGTTGCCTAACAACGCAATTCTGTTGCAATTCCGTCAAAATGCGCTAAAACGGAGCATTTCAGACGGAGGGTAAATACTCAGGCAGACAGTATGAGGAAAATAAAGTTTTTTTTAACATTACAGCAGGTAAACATGTTCTAGTAGAAACACTAAATACAAGTATGAACCTGAAAATGAGCATCATATGGGACCTTTAACAGTAAAGCACTGGGTTTTTTTTTAGCAATAACAGGTTAATACTGTTGAAATCCTGCTGTAAATTAACAGCAATTGTTTACAGTGCAGTCTGATATCTCCAAAAACACAACATGGCCATTACGTAACGCAATTGACGGAATATATATACCCCCTCGGAGCCAATTAAACGGATATTTGGTAACAATTTCAGTATAATCTGCTCTCCAATTGCGTAACAGCAGCAGCAGCAGCGTTGGCCTGGATGATGCACTGCGAGGACAGATGCGCAGACTGGCATCGGTAATGGATTGTAAACACTGGGTTTGCCTATAAGGCCTCTCTGCTGCCTCACAGATTATTCTGATGGAGAGAGAAGAGAGCCACCTTCTCTCTCTTCTCTCAACGCCACCTGCAGAATGCGCAAGTCTCTAACAGCACCACTGCAGCCCAGTATATAGCCTCTTGATTTATTGCACTGCACAAAAAAAACACAGATATGGCACTGCAGGCTTTAAGCAGGGATATTTTTTGCACATTTATGCAAAAAAAATATGCATAGTGGCCTAGGAATAAAATAGCAGACGGTGACAGCCTTTTTCTGTATTGATTTTAGATGCACAAATCCAACACAAATGGTGCCCTTTACTTACCTCCAGCGTTCGTATCTCTTTTTGTGTCAAGTCGTTGGATGTGGCACATTTGGTGCGTAAACCCTCCAAACTAGAAATGCTTATGTCTATCATGTTTTGCACCAACTCGCACTGCTGCAAGGCTTTCTGCAAACTCAGATGCTGCTCCTCGCTTTTTGTCATCTCCTCGTTCATAGTTTTTGGCGAGCAGTGGGTTCGTTATTTTTAAACCCCTTTTTTTTGCACTTTAAATAAAGAAAAAAAAATAAAAATAAAATAAAAAATAATATTTCAGAAAAGAAACGTGGAGAAGCCCACGGTGCAGATGATGAGCAGCAGCAGCAACGCCATGAAAACGAGATGATGATGCTGGAGTTTTTTTTTTACAGACGCGGTTTGAGCCGTGATGAGAGAGTCGACTCCATTGCAACAACAGTCCTCGTAGTTCCTGCTGTTTTCATCAAGGTGTCTCTCTTGGTTTGGAGGCTTTAAATCAAACACAATGTGAAGAAGAAGAAGAAGAAGAAGAAGAAGAGACCACAGCATCCATTGGGTGCCCCCCCTTCGTTTTTTTCAAAAAAGGATGTGTTTTTAAAAAAAAAAGAGAGATAAAAAGAAGCAGTTCAGTGCATCATAAGCAGACGGATCTGAGGAAAGCCTGGTTGTTTTTTTAAAGGTGCTGATGTGTGGATTGGATGCAGGTACTCCCTGTCTCCCTTGGCAGCAGCTGCATCCCGGTTCGCTCCCACCACACCGACATGTTTCCTGTCAATCAAACCCACAGCAACAGCAACAGCACCAAGCATCGCCCAGGCTCTCCAACGTGATGATGGGGACGATCTCGCGAGATTTACAGCAGCGACAAGTGCGGTGGACTGGGCTCACTGTGCTCCAGTCTCATCCTCTCATCCATGGCCTGTATGCATGAGGAGCAAAAAGTCACACTTTTCACATGTTTGGAGGGAAAGATATTGGGCTCTGCACGGTTATTATAATTTTTTAGACACAAGACAGTATTTCTACAGCTGTGTGTGTTGTTTTAGTAGGCCTTAGATCTTTTTTGTGTCGTGATTTACAGTGATTTTTTTTTTATATATATATATAATATACTTTATTTTTTCCCTTTTTTGAGGTTGTTTTCATATATGCATTTTATTATTTTATTATTTTATTTTTAATTACAATAGTTTATAAACCAATTTTTTAAGTAGTTGAGCTTATAGACGAACTCATTTAGTACACTAGACACAATATTAAAAATTGAAATAAAATTAAGAAAATAAATAATAATAATTATTATTATTATTATTATTATTATTATTATTATTATTATTATAATGATAAAAAGAAAGAATAGAATTAAAAAAACAAAACAAAAAAACAATAATAATACAAAAATAAGAGAGTAATAATAAATTAAATAAACAAATAAGTTAATAGACTTACAGTGATTTTGTGTAACTTTTCACTTTTATTTTTTTTTAGAATTTATTGACAACATATTTAATATTTGAAAGACTCATCATATTTGGATGAATTTTATAAAAAATAAATTTTTCAACCTTTGGTTTTTGAGATTGTTTATGTGCTTGTGTGTGACTGACTTTGTTTTTGTTGTGTGTCTTATCTCTGTTCTTATTTCTTCTCCTGTACTCAGGTCTCTCTTGCAAAAGAGATATTGATCTCAATGGGACTACCTGATTTAAAAACAGGTTAAATATTAAAGTTCCCATATTGTAAAAAGTGAGATTTTCAGGTCTTGTACATTATAAAACAGGTTTAAGTGCTTTATAAATACTGTTAAACTATCAAAACGCTCCATATACGGAGAAATACACAGCCCGTATTCAGAAATTGTGCATTTGAAACAAGCCGTTAGGATTTCTGTCCATTTGTGTTGTCACAAATATAAAATATTTAGACAATTACACGGTTTTAAACGTAAACATTTTAAATGTGTCGCAGCTTATTTCCTGTTGCAGTGTATGTTAATGACATCAGCTGACAGGAAGTAAATATGGACCCAAACTGTTGCCTAGCAACGCAATTCCGTTGCAATTCCATTGAAATGCACTAAAACGGAGCGTTTCAGACAGAGGGTAAATACAGGTATATTCAGACAGACAGTATGAGGAAAATAAAGGTTTTCTGAACATTACAGCATGTAAACATGTTCTAGTAGAAACACAAAATACAAGTATGAACCTGAAAATGAGCACGATATTGGACCTTTAATATATTATCGAACATTATCAAAACCAGGAATTATTTTATTTACAGCCATTACAGTAAAAAACAAACAATACAAATACAATTAAAAGGCAAATCACCTATGATGTTTAATTAGCATGCTTAATCGAAAATTTACGGATCCTTATTAGGCATTTGTTCCTAACTTGGGGGTCCCATTATAAATCTGAGGGATCATAAGATGATTAAAGACATAAATGAAAACATATATATTTCTGTTACACAACATTTTGTTTATTTTCTTGAACTTTAATCTAAATGTTTCTTTTTTTACTGTTGAAATACTGGATACACTCAAATTAAACAATCTGAGGAGGGAAAATGCCTCTGTTGCTCACAACTCATATCACTAATCTGTTATAAGGCATCAAGACTGTGCTTCATTTTAAGGAGTCACATACCAATTATGTTAGAAACCAGCCAACTGTTATAAGGTATTGGGTGAAATAATAATCCAAATGCATGTCAATCTCATGTCAATATTTGATTGCCATCACAGTATTGTTAGAAGAAAATATTGCCCACATAACTGAAATATAAAGTTAGTGGAGAAAAGGTTTGTGCTTAACATTTCATCAAATTGCTAAAAGCCAAATCAGGGTAGAGACTTGAATGTAGGACCTGCTAACAGACATTGGACAGGTTTTAAGAGTGGTAACACACCAGGCCTAAACAAACTCTCAGTCAGTGAGGTTTGTTGATTCCCTTGTGTCTTGAACTGGCAAAAAATGTAATTTTGGAATAAAGTAGATTAAAGTTAATTTAAGAGGGGAATGAATGGGCTTCATTAATAAATTAAAGTAACATTTTGAGGTGTGTTTTGAATTTTAAGGGCAAGACAAGCCTACAGACTTTTTACTTTTTTAAATTTTTGGATCATTCGTCAATACCATAACTAGCCTAACTGATCATAACAGTGATGACATCATCTAGTAAAGGACTTTTAAAAAAATATATGAATATATATCCTCATATTGGCCTACCTAAATTGTTATTTGTGATAAGTTGCCCTTTGGGGGATCTCTGAACTCAACAGAGCAATGACATATGAGACACTGGTGGGAAATGTGTATGACATATTCTCTGTGTTACCTGCAGAGACATCAGCCAGCATTGGGTCCAAGAACAGCATATTAAGCTGACTCTTGGTTTAATGATTTTAATTTTAACAGAATTATATAAAATGTTTTGCAATAACAAATTTTTTCCATAAATATATTTACAAAGTGCACCAAAATATGTGCATGCATTGCACAGTATATCCAGCTTAGACCCAGCCCATTGACATGTGTCCTCTGTAGTGGACATTTTGTCCACATGCGTATCCTTTTACTCTTTTGACCTACTCTATCAACCCCTGGTGTATTGTAAAGAGGATATCCTGGGCTTTCCAGTGATATTAATCAAGTTGAATGTATTCTTGGTTTAATATCACTCTACGGCCATAATGTGTTAATTTTTTGTATCTTCTAAATAAAAAAATTTTAAAAGCCTAAATTATTGTAAGATTTACTTTTAACTCTAAATAGGAAGGAAATCACACAAAAAAAGGAATTTGAAGACACTTTTTTTACTCGGTTCCCAGGAGGATATGCTTTTTTTTAAATAGAAATGTAATTTCTTAAACACTTTTTTACAGTGGGCACTCATGTCACAAAGACCACGCCCACAAGAGCTGGCAAAGTGATCTGATTGGTTGTACGTCATGACGTTTGACGCACGTTTTTGTTGTGCAGCGCGCCAAACCCCATACAGCCAGTGGAAGTGCATCAAACTCTTTTATATCTGTCTATTAGTATTTAACAGAGCTTGGAGCTAAAGTCACAGTTTACAGGACACATGGCTTCTACAAGTAAAGTGCCGTTACAGAACAGAAACTTACCATGGTGAGTTAAAAGTGGTTGTTTTTCACAGAAAGGTTGGAATAGTTAGTGCTAGCTAGCTAAACTAACGTTATGGAGTCAAGATAGCAGCTTGTGGTATTTACAAATAAGGTTATATATTAGTTATACTTGTAAAAAATGAATATTACATCTTAATCCTTGTGAGCTTGTCTTTAATTCGGCATACATAATAGCTCGTCGATGCAACCAGTATTACCTTGTTGCCACTTGAACCAAGTGGCTCACAGGAAATGTTGCAGAGTTTAACGTTGCTGTTAGTGTGAAGCATGTTGACATATTGTTTATTATACCGCATGCATGGTGCAAAATATGCATGCCGAATTGAAAAGTGGTACCCAGCAATTTGAAATATCTAATAAGTCCAAACTTATTGCATCATTTACCCAAACCTATGAAGTAAGATAGTTTAAATTAGATAAATTCTTAATGAAGTTCGTTTTGTAGTTTACACCAGTATACAGTGTGTGATGCTTTAGCTAGTGTTAGTTTGAGTTACTTATGTAAAATGAACTTGTGCTGTACTTAGGGCGACTGCTCCAAGTGTTGCAAGCATTACCTAGTCATTTAGCAATTGGAAGTATATTATTGATAACATTATTGATCTTGTTTATCTTTCTGCTCCATATTCCAGGGTTGAGAAATACAGACCACAGAAACTTGATGATCTGATCTCACATAAAGATATTCTAACCACCAGTAAGTATGTAGACTACCAGAATAAATATATAATCCTCTTTTATTAAGGCCCAGTCAGCAATACTTAATAGTACATAAATATGAATTACACAGTTGTAAGAATTATTTTACTAAATTAAAAAGCCTATATAGGGATAACTTTCTCTTCCGCCTGTCAGTGTTGCTGGCTCTTGTCTTTGTTGTTTACTATAGTTGTACTGTAAGTGTTATTAATAATTAATATTTCAAATGAATAATAGCATTCAAAAGGATCTTGTTTTTTTAACAACTGTTTTTCCATCTCTTCAGTCCAGCGGTTTATCAGTGAGGAAAAGCTTCCCCATCTCTTGTTCTATGGTCCTCCTGGAACGGGGAAAACCTCCACCATCCTCGCCTGTGCCAGGCAGCTGTACAAGGACAAAGAGTTCAACTCCATGGTGTTAGAGGTACACTACAACTCCTCATTGCACACTTTTGGTTTATTGGGCTTCTCTTTTCACTTTCCATCTTCAATTGTTTAGCGACACGACCATGTGGCCCTTTGATTTAATGACTCATTTTGTTTTGCAGCTAAACGCATCAGATGACAGAGGTATTGATGTTGTACGGGGTCCCGTTCTGAGTTTTGCCAGCACCAGGACCATCTTCAAGTAAGACTAAAAATCTATCTACACTTGTCACATAACCTTCTATTCAGATATTAATGTTCTTTCCCTTTATTTACAACCCATAACTGCAAGGGGGGATTATTTAAACGGCTGCCTTTTTGTCCATCGCTCTTGTCCTCCAGGAAGGGCTTCAAGTTGGTGATACTTGACGAGGCCGATGCCATGACCCAGGATGCCCAGAATGCATTGCGGCGAGGTAAGCCATCTGTTCGGCCGGGCGTTGCCCACTGTGAGCCACACGGCTCACTGAGCAGCCAGACCATTTGGCTACTGGTGAATTACAGCATATCTGCTTGTACACCCTGATATTCATTCTACAAATATTGGAAGATTTGGTTTGAACCATTGATTGAGCTAAACTGGATGTCTTTAATCATCTAACCTCAATTGTTCTTATAACATAAGCTTGTGTGATCAATTTTATGTGTGATTGTTGTCAGCAAGAATTCAAAAAATAATTTTAAAGGCTTGAGTTTAAAAAGTGAGTTGTATGAGAGGTCTTTGATAGAAGACATGTTTCATCCTTCACATTTCTTAGTTACATTGATTTCTATCGTGTGTTTCTCCCGCTCTCATCCTGCTCTCTCTCTCTCTCTCTCTGTCTCAGTTATTGAGAAGTTTACAGAAAACACTCGATTCTGTCTGATCTGCAACTACCTGTCCAAGATCATCCCAGCTCTGCAGTCCCGATGCACCAGATTTCGCTTCGGCCCGCTGTCCCCGGACCAGATGATCCCTCGGTTGGAGTATGTCGTCCAGCAGGAGAGGTGAGTTTGTTTATGTGAAAGTTTCTTCTCCATCTACTGTTAAAAACAATCAGAGGTAAATGATGCTGGATGCTGGTGGATGCTGTTACTCCCAGAAAACTGGTGTGACTATTTGTTATTCTGCTACTGGTTTGGGTTTCACAGGAAATGTGTTGTTATTTTTTAAAACATAAGAGAGAAATTGTTTTATCGCACAAAACTTGCACAAAATCAGCGTGAAATCGAAGAAATCAATTGATGATGTTGTTCGTTTGCGGTTTTTATACAAAGTTATCACAGTTTGACAATAATACATTTATGTTTAATAAATAAATGAAGCTTTACATTGATCTAACTGTTGATTGAATGTGTTTGTGGCAGTATTGACATAAATCCCGGTGGAATGAAGGCCATTGTGACCTTATCATCAGGTGATATGAGAAGATCGCTCAACATACTGCAGGTACGACCAAACGCTCATTTTGATCATTGTGCCTCATTGTGGTGACGTGTCGCTGTAAACAGCTGAAAAGCAACACTTTGTTATGTATCATCTTCGCAGAAGAGTAAAATGTACTGACTGTGTTCCACCTGTGTGATTTTCAGAGTACCAGCATGGCGTACGGGAAGGTCACAGAGGACACGGTGTACACCTGCACAGGTCACCCCCTCCGCTCGGACATAGCCAACATCCTCGACTGGTCCCTCAACAAAGACTTCACCACGGCGTACAAGCGTATCCTTCACGATAATTCACTGTAGAATAAGCTCTATATTTATGTTAATGCTGTATATTCAGTGCATTTCTTTCTTGCAACTGATAATACTCGATAGAAGCTAGCTGTAGCTAAGTGATCATCAAATCTACCAGATAACTCACTTTCAAACAGGACGATTCGACATTCAAATGGATGATAATTGCAGCAACACATTGACAAATATTACCCATGCTATATATGATTTGCACGATTCGATTGGCTTAACTGTTTGTGTTGTTGCAACTCTTTAACACCTCATTCACAGAAATCCTTCAGCTGAAGACTCTGAAAGGTTTGGCCCTGCATGATATCCTCACTGAGGTTCATCTGCTCATACACAGAGGTAAGGCCACTGCAGGGGAAAGAAAATATTTAGTTTAAAACCAGGTACTATGTTAAATAAGAGTTTTCCCTTTGGTGTTGGCTGTCACCTGACTTGACAATATCTCGTAGGGAAACCACCAGATCTTCATTTTGAATCCCTTTACACGCATAGTAATGTTGGTTGTTTGTGTTCACTATTAGCAAAGTTTTAAGATAATGACCTTGAGAGATAATGGAAGTTGTTTGTTCCCCTGAGCTTGCTTTATTTTAGGGTCACTATCTGCTGATTATCTTTTTGCAACTTCAAAGTTTGGCGCAATACAAGTATCTGAATTATTGTTTTCTTTTCCAGTGGACTTTCCTCCAGCTATTCGGATTGGTCTGCTCATCAAGTTGGCCGACATCGAGTACGTGAGATCACTTGTGCTTCCTCTCATAAACTAATGTTAACATTACATACAAGTCATTTAAAAGAGTCTGATCCAGATGTTGGGGAAGTGTTGCTTTTGGATTTACCGTGTGTCGTCTCCTCAGACACCGGCTCGCCTCGGGAACCAATGAGAAGATCCAGCTCAGCTCCATGGTGGCAGCTTTCCAGGCGGTGAGAGATCTCGTGGTCAGCGAGGCCGCCTAGATACAGTAACCGCTGTACGTCGCAACCGAGTTCTGTTTCTTGAATGCAAAGCACTGGCGGAGAGAAACGTTTTCACCAATTCCTTAGTGACTACCAGAAAGAAATCGGTGGAATCACTTGCTTGTTTAGAAAGAATGGAACAGATGCCCTTAAGCGTCCACTGCGTGATTGCCCACCACTGCTCCACAGAGTTGATGCACAGCGAAGAAAATGCTCGCAGCTATCTGAGTCACTCACATCTGCATACAAACGGAGCCTACTGGAAGGCAGTTTGTACCAAAAGAACATTAAAATATGGACTTGTAAAACTGTAGATTTAGTCACCAGTGTAGGATCAACTTACTGTCACCCATCCATCCATTAAAATACGTAAAATATACTAAAGAAATGTGTCAAACAACATGCCATAATGTCACAAATACAACTGTAAGAATACATCTTTTGTTGGAATCTGTTTAATAAAACTATTTCTTGTAAGTCCAGTTTTTGTTATCTTATATTAACAATGAATATGTGCAAGTACAGTGCAGTACAGTAGTAGTGCTTGTGCTGTTTTGTGATAAACAGAAATTAGAAATACATATACATTTTATATTTACACAATAAATTAATAGTATAAAATTGTGATATTCAAGTCAGATAAGCATGTGAACATTAACTTTATATGCATCGTCTTACAGTAGTAGTGCAATAAATGAAACCCTTAATGTAGGAATGCTGTATCTAAAGTAGATTACAATAAGAGATGTTCCCGGTGCTAAATCAAGCTTTGAAAACATCTCAATCGGCAAACATAATTATTGTTATGCGTGACAATCACTCTGTAAATGTCAGTTGTTGCATTGTGTTCCTATTTAACCTTCCCACTCCTCGTCTTCTGAGGAGCAGCAGGTCTTGAGGCGGTCGGGGATGTTCCTGTAAGTGAGGTACTCCAGGATCCTCTTGGGGAGGGGCAGCGGCTCCATCTGGTGCGTGGACACCGAGTGGCGCAGGATGGATCGGCACAGGTGGCACAGGCTGGGCACCGTCCTGGGCGCCCTCCAGAACCTCACGTGGCCGTCTCTGGTTCTGTCACAGGAGGGGATGATGGTTAGTGTTAGTTAAATGGCGGCTGAGAGGGTTTAATGCACTGCAACTTGAGAAAATATGCAAACTAGAAAAGGACTAATCTCAGAACTGTATTGCTGAGATTTGGTTTTGCCCGTAATCTTCAAAATAGTCACTGTGAATAAAATAAACAGGAGTTTTAAAAGAACGATATTGCCCCGTACTAAGTAGCTATAGTCATAAATTCTTTTGATGAGGATGGTAAATTTCACATTATATACAAACAAACAAGAAAACAGGTTGCACAAGAAATACTTTCAGGCAGTGCATCAGGTGTAAACACAGAGGGTTTTTATGCACTGAAAAGTTCAGGTGTAAACAGGTTGAAATGTTAATTGTTTACATTTGAGATGTTTAATAGGGGTTGCGGTTTAAGTTAAAGCGCTGAAAGCAGTTGGAGTGTCATTTAAAAAGGTAAGAAATGAAAGCTGTTGAAGCGCCAGAGATGGCTAAAGTGTGTGCAGTGTGTTTTTCATTTGAATAGACAAACACAAAGATGAAACATAAGCGTATGAATGAAGAGACTGTACTGTATGTTTCTGTATTTTCATTTCTGTAGGTTAAGTATGTTTTCCCTACGTTTTAGATAGATTTTTCTTTGATAAATTAATAATTGAATAATACATTTGATAAATTATCAAAATTGTCAGTTGTTGAGCAATTAATTAGCTGTTCATTTTAGCTCTATGATTATGTTTCAGCTAAAAAAAAAAAAGTATGTTTAGCATATGAATGTCCAGAAAGGAAGTGGGTTAAGAAGTTCTATGGATATTTCTTTTTCATCATGAAGCTGAGTCACCACTGACATCCACTCTGACCGCTGCAACATTTCTAAAGCCACCTTTTAAGTCTACAAGCAGCGAGAGCTTCATATTAATAATAATATTGAACGCTTGAGGACTATTATTACCCTGTGGCGACCACTCCCCCTTGTGGATGGTATTTGCAGCAGAGTCCGTTAGAGTCTCGGTCCACTTTCGTCTGCATCACCATCCCTTTCTGTCCCGGCTCCCAGATCCGAAGAGCTCTGTGAACACGACACATCTGTCTTGAAATCATTCTGCACATGAGGACATGATATAAAAGATTTATGAGATGGAGCTGATGAAATGCTCACCTGTCGTCGGTCACCATCGCCAAGTGCAAACCGTTGGGAGAGAACTGTATTGCTGAGATTTGGTTTTGCCCGTAATCTTCAAAATAGTCACTGTGAATAAAAGAAACAGGAGTTTTTAAAGAGTGATATTACCCTGTGCTAAGTAGCCATAGTCAGAAATCCTCAATGCGTCACATTATATACAAAGAATAAACAAGAAAACAGGTTGCACAAGACAGGGACACCAGCAGGATATCATTTCAGGCAGCGCATCAGATGTAAACAGAGATAGTGTAGGATGTGTTTGGTTCCCAGCATCAAACTTCTTTACCTTCTTGAAATTAATTCCTGGTGAAAACTGCCACATGCCTTTAATTTACAGTACCAAATATTTAGCACATTTATATGGAGGACGGAAATAAATGTAGCAAAAATAATATTAAAATATAATAATTTAATATATTTGTTTTTAATTTTATTAATTTTTAAATTTATTAATTTTTGCATTTATTTTTATTTATTTATTTTCAATACTATTTTATTCTCGCTAAATAAATAAATGTCATCAAATGTAGCAAAAATAATATTAAAATAAATGTAGCCATTAATTAATTGATCAAATGTGACATATATTGACATTTCTGTTTTAATTTGCTTCCTTATTTATCTTTGTATTAATTCTATTATTTATTTACTCTGTTTAATTTTCCTTTTTTATTTATTGATGTATTTATTTTTATTAATTTTTTATTTTTAATATAATTTTTGCTTCATTTAATGACATTTCTTTATCCAGTCATTTATTTATTTATTTTAGATTTTGGCAGGTTCCTCCATACATTTAGAGACTGAAAGCTGAGTGTAAACTTACACCAGAGTGGCCAGTTTCTCTGCAGTGTACGGGTCCCAGAGGTCGATCCACCAGCTGGAGCCACTGAAGGCCGCGGTGGCGAGCACCGCCCCGTCGGGAGAGAAGTCACAGGAAGACAGGAGGTACAAGGTCTTGTGGGTCCCTCCTGCCAGGTTCCTGATGAACGTATACGACCGCAGACTCCACAGACACACCATCTGGTGAAAGTAAAATCACAAAGGGTTAATGAGTCTTTAAGGACTGTTTTTAATTTGGGATAACAAGGCTAATTCTGCCCTACGGCAATTACTACAGAAGTTGCAATGCCAGAAAATCTAGTAACTTGATTCTCAGTGATGTACTGACTCAGTGAATGTCAACAGGACAGGCTGGAACACGCAGTAAAACAGTGTGATTGTGATCTTAAAAGTCTGGTATCACACAATGCTAAACTGTCTGCTTTTCTTTGCAAATGAGAAGGTGTCAAAATTAGCAGTTTGACAGGAGTGGGCAGAGCTCCCCGGTGCTCCAAATGTCTCCAAACGGAGAGAACAAAGAATCAAACTGATGAACTTTCAAGTCAGTCTTACAACTAAACACAGGAGCAGTTGAAGATAACCAGATCTGATAGGCCAAAACGCACTTACAAGCAAACTCTGCACTAGAGCTGCAATGATAAATCAATGAATTGATTAGTTGTCAACTATTAAATTAATCGCCAACTATTTTGATCAATCAATTTATCAGTTTGGGTAGTTTTTTAAGAAAAACAAGTCAAAATTCTCTGATTCCAGCTTCTTAAATGTGAATATTTTCTGGTTTCTTCACTCCTCTATGACGGTAAACTTAATAAGACATTTTATAGACCAAACAACTAATAGGATTAATCGAGAAAATAATCAACAGATTAATTGACAATGATAATTAATAGTTAGTTACAGCCCTACTCTGCACTGAAAAGAAATGTCTTAAAAGCTAGATGTGACTTAGTTAAACCCATCTGGACCTTCAGTTTCATCCCTGCCTGAAAATGCTGCTCTAATAATCAGAAAAACACGCTTGTGACCCAAAGCTTGTAAAAGCTGAAATGAATATTTGCATAGGGTAAAGATTAGCGAGGAAACGCCTTAGGAGGAAGAGTTAAAAAGAAAAATGCCTTCCCTTTAGTTAACAATCATTCCAGCGGCCTTGAACAATGAACTTGATGCAGGATTATGTTGAAAGAATGTCACTTATTGTCTGACTAAAACACAAAGTTGTGCAACAGAAAAGAGTCCCGTTCTGCTGAACTGAGACGATGAATATTTGCTGCTTTTGCACAATCATGCTTACTGGGAGAAAATGGAGGAGGAAAAGTTTTATACAAGAGAGCTTTGTTCTGTCAGAAAGATTTCAGACAGCTTTGAGACTTCGGGCATTTAAAAGTATTGTAGTTTTATCGACACATAGATAAAAATGTCCTTCAGGATCATTCAGTCATGCAATTTTTTTGTGTTTCTGTGTGACTTTGCCTTGAATATTAAATTTACAATGATACAACTCACTCTGTCAAATCTGCCGACAGACGCGATCATGCTGCAGTCTGATGATACGCAGCAGCAGTTGATCCAGTCTTTATGGCCAGAAAGCACCTGCACCTTTTTACCTGCAACACACAGAATACAAAGTCTAACTTAACTGAATGAGACGCATCACAGAATCATCACTGGATACAACCAGCTCCTCAAGTGGTGGAGAACGTGACTCATATATGTGTAAACACAAACATTTGTTTGCTTTGACCTCTCACATTCGAACAGGAGGTTAAGGTAAGTTGGACTGCACGGTGATGAAACACAGAGGCAAAGTGTTAAACAAGCAGAAAACTGATGATTTAAAAACTGAAGTTGCCCACCCTGAATGCTTTTTCCACCAACTGCTTTTTTCAATGCATGCCATTTAAACGGTTTTCCAACATTCCAAGCAGCCACTGGTTTCAGTCAATATTAACACAGAGTCACATTCAGTTTGCAGAGCCTTGAAACTTGTTTGGCAACACTTCACTGTGAGGAATTAATGGTTTTTAATGTTTGACTAGGGTGCGTTCAAGGATGCGCCGACATTTGACAATTCAGTCAGCTGCTGAAAAGCCTCGCATTTACGAGCAATGATGTGTGCAAACCAAACACTGACATGTACAGCGTAAATAGGCAATGTGACATTAGTGGCTTCATCCATACTAAATATTTGAGCTGGAGTTGACCTGGAAAAGGCAAGGTGGACCTTATTCTTAAAAGGTGCTAAATTTGAAAATTCAGAGCATTAATATAGCAGCAAACAAATATTTGCTAAGATATAGAGGAGTTAGCTCTAGGGCTGACCTGAATGCTTTGAAGCTTTGACCGTTGCCATGGTAATCAACCTTCAAATCAGTATTCGAATGCTTTATTTTTTGTTTTTTTATATACAAATATATAATAATAATGTGTAAATCCCCAAATAGCCCATGAAATAAGAAATAATCCCGCAACATTATTCATTATTCAACATGAATTATTATTAGTTATTCTCAGACGAATATTTCTCACCGAAGCTTCGAAGCTCAAAAAAATGGTATTCGGGACAGCCCTAGTTAGCTCCGTTTGCACTGTTAGCACCGTTAGCTGCTAGCTGCCATATTGAGGCAGTCCCTCAATGCGTTCCAATACCCATACTACCATACTGTTTAGTATGCCAGAAAAAGATTTAGTATGTCCCAATACATAGAATGTCAAATGCAGTATGCCAAAAAAAAAACAGGATGTCCTAGTACATCCGGTTGCATTTTGCAGTATGCAAGCCAGCATGCTTTTCTGGCTATTCTGACTCACAATCCTCTGTGCAGCGGATATATGAGCAAGAGTGTCAAAGTTCAAGGCAAATGTTAAGACAAAGTAGTATGTCCCAATTGTATGCATGCATACTGCATGCAACAGTACGTACTTTGTAAGGGCAGCTGCAGTATATACTAAAAGTAAAAAAAAAAAAAGTATGCGATTTAAAACGTAGCCATAGATATGCTCTAAATTTGGAATTCAGCACCTTTATTTGTCAAATTATAAGATTGATTTACAGAAGCTAAATATCAAGTATCAAATATCAGATTTCCCCTCGTGTTTGAACACACCAGCAGGAAGACTGATGATGTTACTTTGACAAAAAAATTTAAAAATGTGTTCGGGGGTGAATTACCAATCTCACTGAGCTGATTCTTGTACCTCGTTAGCATTAAATGGAACCACTGGCTGGCTGATAGGCTGGATATCAATATAAAAACATCTGATATGTTTTAGCAAATGGTCTACAGTAATGAGCACAATTGGTAGATAATGGGCTGAACATGTACGGACAAGTTTAACGAGCAAAATGGAATTAAACAAAACACACAATATCTGATGATGTAATGGATCTTCAATAACATCCGCCCTGAAGGTAAACAACTACTTCCTTACACTATTTACCCATGAACAGTGTGTTTGCATTGCATTTTGATAAGTACACACTAAGAGTCGTATCAGTAAGGACTGTTTGTGAACGCCACTCAAAATTATGTTAACACAAGAGAGGAGGTGAAAACATTATTCTTCTGAAATCTTGAAAAAGACTTGACTGCACACACCTTTCTGAGCCAGGTCCCAAATAATCAAAGTCTTGTCCCGAGAAGATGATATGAGTGTGAGCGTCCCGTTCTGAGGGAAGACCAGGTCCCTCACAACGCCCTCATGGCCGTGGAGATCAAATACAGCATCACCTGAAAAATACATAAAAAGCATGTTAAAAATCATGTGAAAACAGCTCAGGTAAACATCCTCCTCACCAGCAGAAATAAATCACCTGTTAACACGTTCCAGATTTTGATCACCCCGTTCTCCAAGCCTGTGGCCAGAAGCAGGCTGTTGTTCCCTTTTGATGATGATGTCCTAGCTGGGCGTGCCGCTGCAGCTGATTTTGGAGGTCTGGGTCCGAAGGCGAGGCCCCAAACTGGAAGACCACAACTGAAGCTCTTGTCTCCTCGGTCTGTCTCTCCATTCTGACTGTCTCTGCGGGTGAGAAGAGCATCAGATACCATAAAAAGCTCAAACGTAGGCAGGTGTGAAGCTGGAGCTGCTGATTAATGGAGTTGCCTTTAATGGCTGTTGGAAATGTCATAATCAGGACAACAGATGTAAACAACCCAACAGTGAGGTTAATACAACAGGAAAGTAAAAAACATTTGATTTGATCAACTTAATATTGCTTCTGCTACTTCTATATGTTTGTTTATCCAACTTTCACGACTTAAGTAAACACTAAAGGTGGTTATCAAACCCCAACACTTTTTGTTTACCAACCGAGAGAGTATTGAAAATTGTCAAATATCAAAAGTTGGCATTGAATGTCAAATTCTTTGGCTTGATCTTACTTTACACTACCATTTTATTTAGGTAAATTTAATTATTTAGCATGGAGCAATAGCATGTTTTGTTAAATAAAAAAAAAACAGAGTTACTTTTTTTTCACATTCCCCAAATTAACGTAACGTATTGTTTTGATATTTGGTACCTAAATGCAGGCATCATATTGGCACAGAAAGTGCAGAGCAAATTGTATGGAGTCCCAACGTATTCAATATTATTAAATAAATAAAACGCTTAAAATTAGAAATACATGAATAAATAAGAACAAAATATGTAATATAGCCATGAAATTGTGAAATATTTCATATTATCTGCTCATCGTAATGAGACGCTATTTTTATCCTGCTGCCAGTTTATTGCTGTGCAGTTTTTTATTATATGGTTATATTTTTTTTTTATTTTTTTTTTATACTTAATACAGGCACGAAAACATGATGGCATGACAATATAACCTCACAAAAAGAGAAAAAATGTATAATAAAAAATAAAATTAATAAAAAATAAATTAATAAATAGCGAGAAAAAAATTAAATTAATAGGATCCCTTCAGTAATTTAAATAATTAGGTTGACAGTGCCGACACATTTACAAACTGAAATATACATAAGATATTTAGAGTGTATTAAATATTTTAAATAACGTTAGTCCCATTCTTTGTTTTACTCCATCTGCTTTTATTGTCTGATGTTCTGTTTTAGCAGTTACCATATCTTTTACTTTATTTATCTGCTTTTATTGTCTTGTGAAGCACTTTGTAACATCTGTTTTGAGAAGTGCTATATAAATAAATGTATTATTATTATTATTATTATTATACTTCACTAGAGCAAATGTTTTTCTATTTCATGTTGTGCAACATTTTGATGATTTGTAGCAACTATTTTTTTCCAATATCTTCAATTTTAGTTGTTTTTAGGATAATAAAGTCAAGCATATAACCCCAATTATTGATTTCACACACGTAAAAACATCCACTATGTTACTCCTACCCTTTTAAACACACAAGCCAGAATGTACGAGGGACACCTGCACGCATCACGGTGTGGATGGATTAAATGTACTGTAAGTAGCGTTAAACCTACTCGGAGTCGAGAGGCCAGGCGACCACCCATACGATGCCGTGTCCCATCGACCAGGCGAACCAGGCTCCGTCCGGGGAGAAGTCCACGCTCCAGGTCTCACATCCCGCCCGGCCCTCTAAGGACGGAGGACGCCTGGTCTTCAGCTCCAGGACCAGAGCCGGGTCGGACGCTGGAAGAGGACGGAAAGGCATAAACATAATAAATTCAACGGCTGACAGACATCCTCCTCAACCGCCGCCGACGTCGTCAGCAGTTCGCTTCCATCACCTTCGCCGCTTCGCTTGTTGTCAACGGAAGGTTTAACCAACGGCTGCCTGGCGACGGAGCGTTGCGATGACAACCAGCCCAGAGCTCCAGATATCATTCATAAATAATATGAGACTTACATGTCCGTTGTAGCTCCGCGTTGGTTCCCGTGGAGCACATCGTTTAATATCTTCTCATTCTTCGCTTTAACTTCCTGAGTTTGTCCATGGAAATGAAGGCTTGTTGTTGGTGTCCGGAGAGAGAGAGAGACAGAGAGAGAGAGCTGCGACTTGTCTCTTCGTGTTTTGCTATGTGGAAAATGTGCGGCTGGTGGGAAACAACAAAATGTTCAGCTCATTTCCGGTTGTCTGAGTCACCATTGGCTACGACGTTGAAGGACGTAGTCACGTTTTTTTTCTTCTTTAATTACGTAACCTCAAAGCCAAGCCACGCCCCCTCATTAAATTGAAATGTATGTTAATAGTTTATTGGTTTGTTGATAAACATTTATGAGGACACAGGTTAAAATATTAAGGTCAGTTCAGAGTGTTGAAATTAATATATTTTCATATTCTTGCCAAGATCCCAATATTAAAAAAAAGTAAGAACTACAGAGAAAAGTGTGTAAAATAATTACCAAACCATACTTTATATAATTATTTAATATTTTTTTTACTTGATTTTAAGTCCCAATTTTCAGACTTTGAAAAAAAAAACCAAGTCAAAAAAGTGTAATCATGGATGTCAAACCAATAACAAAGGCTACATACTACCATTTAAAAAAATATAAATATAAAATATATAAAAAAAAAAGAGGGATTCATGTCCAAGTATGTCCTTTCAATCCTTTAAATCCAGATTAAAACGTGTATATTCCCCTCTGCCTTTAAGTGAACCATAAGCCCTTGCTATGTTTCACTTACATTATTTTATATATATATATATATATATATATATATATATATGTTCTTAAGTGTCTTTGGATTCACTGTAAAGTGTTATACTGTTGATTATTATTTTATTATTATTTTTAAAACATATAGAATATATCCATTTGATGTGATGGTGCAGCCAATAAAATGGAATACTGGCTTAGAATAGTTTACTTTAAGAATGATCTACTTTGAATTAAGTGTTGTCATTCACTTTAAACATTCTTTTATTGATTTTAGGGCTTTTTACGCATTTTATTATTTTTTTTTATTAATTTTAAAAACCACTCATGGGGATATTGAAAGGAAAATTCAAGTGGTTAAAGAATTAACTTATTATACCCTGCTAGGTAGTTTATGACCCCATTTTTAGCTGCAGATTGTCAGTGATTTCACTCTCAGATCATAATTTAAATACTTAAAAAGAAGAAAGTTAAAATATAGTTATATTTATAGCAATATTGATATATTGAGTCAAAAATCTAGTGATATTTCACTCTCACTATCACCCCAGATGTCATGTAAACTTGGCGTTCAAGTATGAGTTCAAGTAGGTGAGAAAACTGAGTTTCGGTTGTTTTACGCTCCACTTCATCCTACACTCATGAGACGACTGACAAACTCACTCCACCACATTTTTAAAAAGGTTCCAGTCTCGAGTTGCATTCTGGCCTGGGATAGTCATAGCTAAATGCTACATGTACAACACAGGGTGGGGATGTATGCATATATCAATAAGTTATGGATCACAAAAGCCATTGTCACATCACATTTAGTTTAAACAGCTTCATTTACTGCACAAAAATCTCAATATCAGAGCAACATATTCAAAATGCTGTACAAACAAATCATAGAAATAAGTTTACAAAAATTCAAAACCCTGTTAAAAAAAAATTAAAAGAGATGATTTTGTTTTTTCATGCGTCTTCCACCGATTCTGTTCACATTGTCATTGGGAGTAAATGGTATTTACCTAAAAATAAAACACTTATCTAAAAAAACACCCAGCACCTAAAATGTTACAAGATCCGCTGGCTCTTCTGTCTGTACAGTATCGTCCTGCTGCTGTGAGCTGGTGTCAGCAGTTTCTGCATCCTCATGATCACCTAAAAAAACAAAAAACACAAAAGGGACATTTTTACATGACCAAACTCTTCATTTACAAACTCAACATAAACTGCCATGATGAGGTCATACTGGAAGGGAGTCGATGTATCTGGACAAGCGTTGTGTGGTTTCCGTTGGTTAACGGAGGCAGCCGGGGAACGGCGTCCTGAAAGAGCTGCTCTTCGTCTGACTCCACCAGACTCAGCACGTCTCCTCTGTCCTCCTCCATGTGCCTAAAGAGCAGAAATATTACCATTACATCAGAGTGAAGATCAGGAACTATATGATAATAAATACATGAGACTCTTTTAAATGGATACATATCATCAAATCTTTGTTAAGTGTTGTATCAACGTCCGTAACCAAACTCCAAGGAGGTTTAGGGAGGTTTTGAGAATGTAATGTATTCACAATGGAAAAGTAACCAAATTAAATTAAATTTACATATATATATTTAGAACAGACCGTTGCTATGTATAACAGACCGCTGCTTTGTATAACAGACCGTTGCTATGGGTGTAGTTCTGATCTCGGACTCTGGAGAACCATTTTTGTGTCAAATTATTGATTTCTTAAGTAAGTAGCTGTGTAATAAGCGGGATAATATACAGTGAGCGGGTCATTGTTGTCCTACCGGGGTTTATTTCACAATAATGACCGGCTCACTGTACATTATCCCTTATGTGGTATCTTCTCATCTAATGCAAAAAAAGAAAATAAGCGTATTCCCCAAAATGCTCAACTAATCCTTTGATACAACATGTCTTGCAGTTGCATTGCATTGTGGTCTAATGAGGCCACAATCAGAGCAGAAATTGGTATTTTTGCTTCTTTTCTGATGGATTTATACCAGTATGATTACTGAACACTGGTGCCAAATAGACAAAAGACAAGCTCAGCTACTTGATTCCGAAATCTGATGTTTACTGTTGCAACAAATCAAATTAATTTCATGGTAATATTGTAGTATGACAGGAGAACATCTACACACGTTGGCCAGATGTTTGCAGGAATAAGAAAAATAAACTACTGCAATAAAAATATAACAAACTACTAAACAAGACAATTAAATTAAAACCCAGATTGCAGTACATAATCTAATTTAATACCTTTAAATTGAATGGCTTGGGTGACTAAAATAAGCATGCAGTGCGTATTAGATAAGTAAATGTGAGATACTCACCCAAAGCCATCTCCTGAAACAAGAATATGAACAGAAATTGTGACATTAGTATTAGTGGATTTTTGTGATTTTATACTTGTGTTCTCATATACAACACTACAGATGAGATTTTAATGTGAGAAAAGACTGATTATGATACACAGTAGGTTAAGTTGCATGCATTTGTGACTTCCGAGCTCATGTTGCAAAGATGAGACCAAAGTTACCCAGGCAAATTCGGTGTCGGCTGGAGTAAACGGTTTTAGCTACGATCGCGGCCGCTCCCACGATCAATGCAGCTATGAAGACACCGATGATCGCTCCCGTGTATGCAGAGGAAGCTGTCGAGACAAAACAAGACAACAGGAGAGGAGTATGAGGCAGAAGAAGGGAGGAGCAGCAGGTTTATCAGCATTCCAGAGGTGGAGTCGACACCTGCAGTGACTGGCTTATTGTTCAAACCTCTGATCCATTCATGAACTGTATGTTCATGACCTGATGTACTGAGAACTGTATGTCCAACTCGCCATTCCCTCTGACGTTAAAGCTTTCATTTGTTTACAAAAATGCAATAACTTATTGACCCAAACTCACACTTCACAGTGAGGTAGAGTTCCAGCTCGCGCACGGCGAGGGGGTTCTCGCTGCGGCAGAAGTAGTAGCCTTCGTCGTCCTTGCTGATGTTGAGTATGGTCAGCTTGAAGACGGGGCCTTCCTCAGACAGGACGTACTTCGACCCGGGAACAATGTCCTCCTGCTTGAGCCCTTTTCTCCACGTGGTGTTGGCAGGGGGGATGGACACGTCCTCGGAGCAGGTTAGAGTCACGCTGGTCGCCTCCAGAGCCGTGACCAACGGGTTGCCTTCAGGGTACGGAGATTCTGGGAGAGAGGGACAAACATTGAACTGTTTTCAGACTCTTCTTTTCAAAGGTATAATTGTGTAATAGTTGGCCACAGTGGGAATCAAACCCCTAATCTTATTTGACCAGGACACACCTCGTCTTCAATGCTTTGATAGACATCAAAGAATGCAGATAAGCTATTGCAAACGTATAAACGGTCACACACTTGTCATATCTCATTGTTGCGCAATCCCGTCCTGTGATAACCTTTACACTATATTGAATGACTCACTGACCACATGACCTAGATGCAACACTGTGTCCTCGTTTACGCGCTACCAACTGTGTCTCTGTGGCTGAGTTTGTAACCGCAGCAGCACTTAAAATCTAATTATGAGAATTAAACAAGGAGTTTATAAACGCCTTAATATTAATGTTGTTACACTGAAGTTTATACAGTAAGCAGAGCGCTGTGATAAAGACGTGGAGAGTCTTTGGGTGTTCATAGGAGGAACAGAGTAGATGACATACATTGTGAATCCGTGAGTTTGTGACAGGAAGGGCTTGTCGCCTAAAGGGGAGGAGATACATTTCAGCATGTATGCTTTGGGACGGTACGATTTCCTCAGATTTAAGCTGATCAAGAAGAAGCCTGAGAACCAGTTCCAAATCACATAATACACAAGTATTTACTTGGAGAAACAAATCTCACAAGTGTATTCACAATGAAACAAATACCTCTTCATTAAGGAAATGTGTGTAAAGGTGATTTCAATGAAAATAAAGCCTGCGGGCGTTATTGTTAGACAGCACAAACTCTGCCCTGATGCAGGTAACCTAGTGGAAAGGTGTTCTCTAATATTCACTCCAGCTCAAAATCACCCTCAAGCAGAAAAGTTAAGACAGCAAAGAAGTCTCTAAAGGGCCTAAAGTCCAGAGTTTCTGGCTGAATATGCTGCAATGAGTTCCGCAAGAAAGGACGATAATGTCCTAGGTGTGTAGTTCCCCTCCTCTCTTAAGCTCTAAAGAAAGGGCGCCTGTCACAACCTGATTGGCCGAAAATTGAACCAAGCTGCTCTCAATTCTTAATTAGGAGCCGGGGGGGGGGGGGGGGGGGGGGGGGGGGGGGGGGGGGGGGGGGG
>CAKAKR010043121.1:0-17174 GCA_916700685.1 Adelosebastes latens | reverse complement strand
TTAGGAGCCGGTCCCCCCCCCCCCCACACACACACTCTGCACAACAGGTGATCTGAATAACCTCCAATTAACTCAGTGACGTTCAGCTAAAATGGATTAGGAAAAGGGAAATGACAGCAAGTACCAAAGAATGAGGGACTGCTACTAAGTACGCATCACTCACGAAACAGGATTTCTCACATCCCTCTGGTGGTTTGTAGTCATGCATGCAGATGATTTTGGTTTGATTTGACCACAGAACATGCAGTCAACAGTTTTACAGGGACTTTTTTTGTTGTTGAAATCTTGTATGGTATCTCTACCCATGCTGACCGTTTATAACATTAGGATTTTGCGTGGATTTATCTGCTTTGAAGCTTTGAGATATTTGAGATTTTCTACCTCCATCCCAGTACAGTGGAGGTAAATATTAAAATATTAATTTTTTTGTGTTTGCAGCATTGAAAAACTACATTTAAAAATTAACAGGAATATATCTTTCTAGAAACAGTATCAGTTACTCTGGATAATCCACAGACCTCAGCTGTGCACCGTTTTCACTGGAACTGCTTTCCACCAAATAAATAGTTGTAAATTTACAAGAAAAAACTCACAAATTTGCGGCAATAAAAAGTCGTAAATTTACAAGAAAAAAAACTGGGATATTCTCTGAGATTAAAGTGGCAAATTTACGAGAACACACTCACAAATTTGCAAAAATATAAAGTCGTAAATTTTCGAGAAAAAAACTCTCAGACTCATCTAAGTTTATCCAAGTTTTTTCCCCGTAAATTTACGACTTTAATCTCTAAAATTTAGAGTTTTTTTCTCAAACTATTACCTGCCTCCCCCAGGTTCATAATTATTTATTTATTTTACCTACAATGGACCTAATGCGCTGTAGTACTAAAATTCCCGTGTTACTCTGGATAATCTACAAATCTCACTGCGAATAGCTTTTATGCGTATTATTTCTAGAAAGAGAAGCTGCTGCTAAATATTTTAATTGTGTTTAATAATGTGAGCACCAAAAACAAAATTCCTAAATTGTTTTGGTGTGGAAGGTGAAACCTCTGAGACAATATCTCAAAATCTGAACAAATTATACCCAAACTATCTGCGTGGTGATATTCGACTGGTGGTAATTGAGAAAATGTGTTGTTTTTGGATGAACCAACCCTTTACATTAAAGGGTTCAACACTAAAGATCAACATTAAGAATACTGAGTCAAGTAAACATTGTCAACAACCTCACTGAAGAGTGTCAGTGTTGCTCTAAAGTGGAAAGCACATAAAAGATTCAGCAGTTGCACATCTCAGGATTGTTAAGTTTCACCACAACATGCTTACTGAGGGTAAACGAACACGGCTTCTCTTTTCCCGCAGCGAGCGCTAGGTGCTGGGCCATGCACCTCAGCGTCTGCCCTTCGTGCAGCATCGAGCGGTTCAGCGTCACTGACAGGCTTTCCGTCTCCTCCGTTGCATAAACGTGTCCTTTCCAGCGAGCTCCTTGTTCGCCCTGGTCTTCCCCCCAGCGTAGCGTCGGGGTGGGATACGCTCCAAACCAGGTGCAGTTGAAATGGACGTGGGAGGGGTCCTGGGCTGGTGCCCACATACACTCAGGGTGTCTGTCTGGGACATCTAGTCAGGACAAAACACATCAGTAAGGACACTGACACAAACTACAGAGAGCAACTGTTGTACTATGACTGCTATGACTTAAATATCAAGCTAAATTTGGGACACTGTCTCTGTATGTGCATTCATTACACTGGGATTTAGACACAGTCACCTTAAATAAGGAAAAATGGTAAAAAAAAAAGGTTCATAAACAGTGTTTGTTTCTTGAAAGTAATAATCCCATTTCATCCAGTATTTTTCACCCTTGTCTTTTAGTAGTCAACATCTTTTCCATGGAGCACACTGTAATTACAGTAGTTAACAGTTTTTATTAAAAAGGTACATAGTAGGAGTGTTTCTTTGAAGTCCAAATTTGGTAATAGTCTTTTTTTTACCTGCAGCCATTAGGATCCTCAGGGGGTAGAAACCCAGTAACCCTGACATTAAATGTCCCACTTTCTCCCAAATAGGCTGAATATATGGACAACTAGGGCTATCCTCAACCAAAGAAATTCTTAGTCGACTAACGCTCATACGATTTTCCCGACTAATTGATTAGTTGCTTTAATCGACAGATCTGTAAAACCGAGTTTCTCCACAAAGAATCACACAAAAGCACCACTTTAAATGTGTTAACCAGAGATGTGCTCATGAGTTTCTTGGAAATTAGTCATTCAGCATGAAAAAAAGCATAAAAAATGACTAATCGACTAAAGAAATCTTAGTCGACTAAAACTAAAACGACAGATTTGTTGACTAAGAGGGGGCAACCCTCAACACCAACATAATGTGGGCAGGGTCCACCAGTGCTGATCCACACTTCCCCCAGCAAAGTACTGGGTCACAGTTAATTTACATTTCTGCTTAGGAGTTATAAAAACAGATTTTTCCAACAAAAATCTTTCCTCTTCCTCTGTAATTTGGTGAAAGTGTGCTAATTTTCCCAGACATGTAGCAAAACCTCCTCAGGTGTTTTAATTTTTATCTCCTTTTCCCAACGTGTTCTTATATAATTTGTTGGATTTTTAGTCATTGATGTGATACCGTTACTCTATACCTTTCTTAAAGAATAAAACGTATATAAACTTAAATTTAGTCATTATCTTGTTTAGTAGCCTACTGCGATCTCTGCATTTTGTTCCCCTACTTAAATTATGCCGAACTCAACTTTAAGTCTTGAGTTCATAAGAAGTCATTGATCTTCCAGAGGAATTTCCTCGGAAGGTCTGTTCAATTTTAAAGTAGATATTGATTAATCACACATTTATTATTGGAAACTTTATCCTTCAAATACAGGATGTCGTGCTGTCTTCTTGCCTGTAGACAAACGTTTGCATGTTCAGCTGAATTACTACACTGACTGAAATACTTTAAATGCATTATTATTTACATATCAGTCCTTTTCTAGGAAATTACGAGAGTCTATTCGCCCTTCAAAATAAAGTGTTACATATCTATGAAATGTGTAACCGTAAGGCCGTGCCTCATCTACAAGACGTCATTTATTTAAAAATGATTTTATTAACAGGTTGATGCAAAGAGGTGGAAATCTAGAAAAGTCATGCATCTATTGTTGAGTAATTCCATGAAGTCAGCAAAAACAGGAAATGTTTGTGTGTTGAGAATTCAGGAAGTCCATTCAATGTCTCATCATCTTACCTCGTGACCCTGCAGATAAAACTGTTATTTTTATAACAGAGGCCACACAGATGAATTACTGTGTTTACTTGATCTCTTTTGTGTTCTCAGTCTGGCAACATTTGACATTATCTCCACCT
This sequence comes from Adelosebastes latens, assembly GCA_916700685.1. Taxonomy (NCBI): domain Eukaryota; kingdom Metazoa; phylum Chordata; class Actinopteri; order Perciformes; family Sebastidae; genus Adelosebastes; species Adelosebastes latens. The sequence goes on along the minus strand of CAKAKR010043121.1, from coordinate 13,797 downwards.
TTTTTGACTTTCACTCAGTTGCTATTGGATGATGACTCAGCTTTTTTCCTGCCTATCTAAACATTTCTGTTTTTTCCCCTCACCTTGTTTGACCCTCTATTATTTTCTCCAAAAGAAGTACAGTAAGGGATTAAACCTGTGTGTATAATACCTATAAAACAGGAAGTTGTTCTGTTTTATTGCTTTGATGCTTTACAGCATTGAATCAAAGGGATTTAAAGTGACTTTCCTGACAACAGAAAAAGTGAAAGTGATACTAAGCGATCTAAATCACTGTAATCACTGTAAGTACCTTTTTTTTGGTCTTGCTCTGGTTTTGTGGTGGCTTAACTTAATTTTGACGTTTTGTCTTTGGAGATAGCGGCAAATCAAGTGCAGAATTCAAATATTGAAGCATTATTGTATGATATATTTATCCATAGTCAGTGTATTACCTACAGTAGATGACGGTCGGCACGCCACCAGTTTGAAGAAACAGACAGGAGTTACCGCACGGAAGCAAAGCAATGTACTGCTGTGGACGGGGCCGGCAGCAAAACATATTTTAGCCTAAAAGAAAGGCCCACCATAAAAAAAAATCAATATCAGTTTAAATGTATGCTATATTTAGAATATTTTTGCCGGTTTGCCTTGCCATGAGACAGCTATACAGTGGTTAGTTGTCAAACAATAGCACGAACAAATTAAGCGATGGAGGCAGCGGTAGACCAGCAGCTTGTGGTCTGCGAGGTAAAATTACAGGTTTTTTCAATTGAGTCTGGTGGCTTTGGCAAGAGTATAGATGGCTACAACGGCTTCAGTTCCCCATCGGAAAGGGCTGTCTGACGGCAAGGTTAAGTGGCAAAAATATTATAAATATAGCTGGTATTGATTTTTGTAGGTGAGTCTTTCTTTTCGGTGGCTAAAATATGTTTTGCTGCCGGCCCCGTCCAAAGCGGTACATTGCTTTGCTCCTGTGTGGTAACTCTGGTTCTCCAAACTGGAGAAAAAATGCCAGAATGTTTTCATCATAATATTTCTTCTCTTTTCTAGATTTAGGATGAGGTTTAAAGCTCCTGTATTTTATGGCGTTATGGTTAAGGTTTTTGCCTGTATATTTTTTTTTTATTTCCTTTTCTTAGATATCTAAAACTTAATAACCGTGTCTCAGTGTACATGATTTCTTGTTGTTGCAGTCCAGTGAATGAAAATAACCACTAAAATAATACTTCGCGACATCAGACCTTTTAGTCGGAGAAGGGCATTCTGGGTATTGTGCTCCTGGTACTTACAGTATACTAGCAGCTGTGTGCTCTTATTGATGGCCAGATGAGAGACGGTGTTAAGGGCCCTGCAGCTGTAAACTCCCTGAGCGCTGGGCTGAACGTCTTCTATCCTGAAGTCCAGCCAGGATCTGGAAGCTGAAACCAGCGACTCGTTGCTGGACGACGCTCCTTTGAAGGCCCAGGTCAGCTGCTGAGACGGGTAGGAGGAGCCGGAGCAGTTAAAGGAGACGCTGGAACCCCGAAAGACGATGAGCGTCCCGTTGGATAGAGCAGTGGCTGGACCGATGGACATAGACACGTTTTCTGGACCACCTGAAAGGAGAACAAGCAGAGCTTTACAACAGTGTATATTGTCATCTCTCATTATTCTCAGGTTGTAATGTTACTTTAAATGATTTAATTAACTTTGATATTACTTGAAAAACCTTATTATTGTGTGATAAGAAATTGTCATGTTTGCAAGAGTAAATGTTTTAAATATCCATAACTGGACGTGGTTTTAAAATACTTTGTGTGGAGTTTTTGGCCTCAGTTGATGCTGATGATGCGTAAACTTTTGATGAACAAGACGTGAAACACACTTTTAATGGCGGCAGAGCAAAGTATCATATCACATCATAATCATAACACATATTAAAACATGTCAGTAAAAGAGGAGAAGAAAACCATACGCTTCTGTAAAACATTCAAATTTTGCAAATGTTTTATAAAGTCGTAAATTAATTCTAAGACGTAATGCAATGAAATCTTCATAGGGTGTTTAATAATGAAATAAATAAAAAAAATTATAATAAAAAGCACAATAATTTACTACAACTAATGCCCCCTTTTCCATTACAACAGTTCTCATAACTGATTAACCGTTAAATCATTTATAAAGCAAAATACTGATGGTCATTGTGAGATTTTTCTTTGTTTTACATCATTATTGACTGAATGTCTTTAGGTTTTGATCTGATAGTTGGATAAAAACAAGCTGTTTTCTTAAATTTTAAAGACTAAATTATGGCTTTATCTAACAATTAGCTCCATTCTAGCGTAATTTGTGCATTATTTTCTCTGGTGTTTCGTAGTTATTTCCATAGTTATAGTTAAATAGTTAAATCATGTTTATAATAACGTAATGAAACAACTAAGTAGACATATACAGTTACCACTACTATTACAGGGTTATTATTGTCATAACATCATTCATCCCACACCTTCACCCTCCATCAGACCTCTTTTATTTATATATATATATATATATATATATACATAATTATATATACAAACATTGGTCCCCATGCCTTATGAAACATTATATATTAATTTAAAGAAAAATAATGTTTAGTTGCAGCTTTAAAGGTCCCACATTAGAAAAAAGTGAGATTTTAACTTTTTTTTTTTATAATAAAGCAGGCTTAAGTCCTATAGAAATACTGTGAAAGTATCGAAACACTCAATCCACAGGGAAATACACACAACCCGTATTCAGAAACTCTGCATTTGAAACAAGCCGTCAGGATTTCTGCCCATTCGTGATGTCACGAATATACAATATTTAGACCCTTGACACAATTTTAAACGTAAACATTCTAAATGTGTCCCAGTTTATTCCTGGTTGCAGTGTATGTGAATGTCATCAGCTGACAGGAAGTAAACATGGACCCAAGCTGTTGCCTAACAACGCAATTCTGTTGCAATTCCGTCAAAATGCGCTAAAACGGAGCGTTTCAGACATAGGGTAAATACAGGCATATTCAGGCAGACAGTATGAGGAAAATAAAGGGTTTTTGAACATTACAGCATGTAAACATGTTCTAGTAGAAATACAAAATACAAGTACGAACCTGAAAATGATCACGATATGGGACCTTTAAGTGTCATTTTCTGTTTGTGTCCTGCCCACTCTCATTCATCACCTGTATCCATGTGACTGTTGTTATGTTGAAGAACCAGTTTATCTGCTTTAAGGAACTCTAGTGAACATATAAAACCACCCAGTTTCATCATACTGCTCTCATTACTGGACATAAACAGTATAAACGAACATCACTTACTGGTGACTTGCAGCAGGACACGTGCGTGAAAGGTGTTGTTGCCAGGCAACGTGGAGCTGCACAGGTAGGTTCCCTCATCTCCAGGTATCACTCCTCTGATGTTCAGACTCCCATCATGCAGCAGGGCGAGGCGCTGTCCTGCAGGTGAAGGAGTCGGTGTCGAACCGGCACCTCTGATGACCTCTCGTCCATTTTTCACCCACGTCGTTAAAGTCGGTGTCACGTTACCGACGTTGTAACACGGAAGCAGAGCGACGTCGCCCGGTGTGGCTGTCAGCTCCGTATCGGTGGAGTCACTAACCGAAACTGCAGCTTTGACAACAACAAGAGGGAGAGAACAATGTCAGCAGGTTACAGACTCACCTGACACTCACCTGTGTTACCTGTCACATTACAAACAAACTCACCTGTCGCACAGAAACAGAAACACAGGTGTAGAAGCGCGACCGCTGCGACTGTCTTCATGGTAACTCTGCAGAAAAACTACATCGCCCTCAAAAAACAAAAAGAAAAGGTGAACAAAAGAGCTTCCAGTCCAAACCTGTCTGACTAGTCCACCTGAGTGATTGTGTCTGTAACACACAGCGACACACCGGCCAGCTGTCCGCCCATTATAACATTATAAACCCACTCTACAGGTGAGCTGACCAGTCTGACATGATGACACTTCTGGAGGGACAGAAGCTGCAGACCTGAAGCTCTGTTTACTAGAGCATGCTGATCCGGGAACTTTAGCACGAATAAACCACACCTTGACCTCACCTGGTTACCTTGTTAAAGGGACAGTAACACAAGTTTTCTTCTTCTTCTTCTTCTTCTTCTTCCTCTTCTTCACCTTGTTAGGGACAGTAACACAATTATTCTTCTTTGTATTATTAAGCTAACATCACATCAATATGACACTGCATTAGGACAGGTTATGGTACAATGCAATAATACATTTTTATTTAGGCTATAATTCTTATAGCAGTGGTGTTACTAAATTTTAGGTAGATATTCTTCTTATAAAATACATGTATGACATGTATCACAATGTGTGTCAACGATTTCTTCCTCTAAAACAAAAAAGCAATAAAAACAATGAATGTATGCAATATCGTCAAAGTTTTTAAGTGACTTTATTGTCGTACACGTGTTTATTTCTACTTAATTTATTTTGCTGCTTTATGTCGGATTTGTTTAATTTTTGTTGTCTTATGTTTGGCACTGCTTTTCGTTTATGTTTTTGCAATGCTTCATCTGCATGTGAGTGATTCTAATGTTTCCTTCTGTTACTTTAAATGCTGACAATTTTAAATAAAGACTATTAAAAAAAAGGTTTATGATTCTGGCTAGTCAAATGCAATGCGTGCAGGGAACTCTAATTTAGTAGTCATGATTTAGTAAATAAGTAGTGGAAAAAATTTGCAATGAGGGAGTTTTGGGACTGTGAGTGTTTAAATGCTGTTCCGATCCATAACAATGTCAGAAACTGACTTAATTTAAGTGTAATTTAATTTACTATAGGATGGCTGTTCATTTAATTAGGCATAGGCCACTAAATTCTCTAAATCAACATTAACAAAAAACAAAATCATATAAAATCTGTTTAATATGTGTGTTTTGAGGTCTATGGCATACACATTTGAACCACTGTCATAAAGGAGATAATAGGCATCATTCATGTAATGCCATGAACCACTTTACTGATGACCACAGACCTACAGTAGGCTATTATAACCCTAGATCAGTGGTCAGCAACGTGAGGCTCTTCAGCCCCTCTCCAGTGGCTCCCTGTGGATTTATAAAAATGGAAATGAATAACTGTTTTTTGTTTACATTTTCATTTTTATTTATCATTGTTGTAGGTCTATGGTACGACGGAGTATTAGGGCCACATTGAGGAAAACAAAATAAATCTGAGATTTTGACAATAAAGTCATAATATTATAAAGTAGTAATTTTACGTGTTATTTTCCTTTTTTCTTGTAAGGTTATGACTTTATTCCCGTAATATTACGACTTTTTTTCTTGCAAAGTTATGATTTTGTTCTCGTTATATAACGACTTTCTTTTATCTTAAAGTTATGACTTTAGTCTTGTAACATTACGACTTTTTTCTCATAATATTATGACTTTATTCTGGAAATCTCAGATGTTTTTCCTTCAATGTGGCCCTAATACTCCGTAGTACATTTGCACTTTGGCCCTCACTGCATTAGACTTATATACTAAATACTTAGACTATAAACTGTGTTACCTTCATCACAATGCTCAAATGTTTTTCTTTTTTTTTTTTTGCCTAAAATGGCTCTTTTGATAGTAAAGGTTACTGACCCCTGCCCTAGATGAATAATATTACATCTTAATAAAGAGGAAATACACATTCCTCTGCTTTGACAGCTCAAATATTCATCAATTTACTAAATTAATGAAACAATTCTCTCACAGTGCAGTCAGAGCCCAGTTTCTAAAAATGGGATGTTTGGAAACAGAAAGTGTGTTAATGGAGCAATGAGAGCTGGAGGAGGGATGAGTAGAAGGAGGCTGATTTGATTGACAGACAGTTCAGCAAACTACAACCCTCGTGGCAGTGACGTCACATCGCCCTCTGGCGGCCGCATGGAGCTGGTGCAGTTTGTAACGTTCACGTGTAGCCAGATTGCTCGGAAAAAATATAATTCACCACACAGAACTAAACACAAGAAGCATCAAATAAATTAATTTACCTCCCAACTTGACTTGATGAAGGAAATTCAGCTTACATTACTACTAATATATCACTATTATGATGGAAACGGGCGACAAACTTGGTAATGATCTACTAATGCAGGGGTCAGCAACCTTTACTATCAAAAGAGCCATTTTAGGCAAAATAATAATAAAAAAAAAAATCTGTCTGGAGCCGCAAAACATTTGATCATTGTGATGAAGGTAACACAGTTTATAGTCTAAGTATATAGTATATAAGTCTAATGCAGTGAGGGCCAAAGAGACAATGTACTACGGAGTATTAGGGTCACATTGAGGGAAAAAACATCTGAGATTTACAGAATAAAGTCATAATAGTATGAGAAAAAAGTCGTAATATTATGAGAATAAAGTCGTAATATTACGAGAAGGAAGTCGTAATATTATGAGAATAAAGTCATAACTTTACGAAAACAAAAGCGTAATATTATGAGAATAAAGTCGTAATATTACGAGAATAAAGTCGTAATATTATGAGAGTAAGGTCATAACTTTACGAGAATAAAGTCATAACTTTACGAGAAAAGAAAACCTTAATATTAAGAGAATAGTCATAAGATTACGAAAAAAAGTCGTAATATTACGAGAATAAGGTCATAACTTTACGAGAAAAAAAGAAAATAACCTGTAAAATTACTACTTTATAATATTGACTTTATTCTCATAATACAATGACTTTTTTCTCTTAAACTTGTGACTTTATTCTCATTACATTCTGACTTTATTCTCAAAATCTCAGATTTATTTATTTTCCTCAAATTGGCCCTAATACTCCGTCGTACCATAGACTTACAACAATGATAAATAAAAATGAAAATGTAAACAAAAAACAGTTATTCATTTCCATGTTTATAAATCCACAGGGATCCACTGGAGAGGAGCTACAGAGCCTCATGTGGCTCAGATGGTTCAACTTGTTACTAAACGCGCAAATTCTTCACCAATTACTACATCTCATAGTGGTGCTTGAACGCAGCACGTTTTGGCAGTTGTATTCAAGCTCCAGCGGTACAGTTAACAGTTAGCTAACACAGCGTCTCAACCGGACTATAAGTCAACATGCCCGCAGATTTGAGCCAGTGGTCCGGTCCTCTCGCCCTGCCGGAGGTGGATGAGAAGCCTGCCCAGCCTCTGACTGTTAAATACGGCTCTGTGGAGGTCGACGAGCTCGGCAAAGTGCTGACACCAACACAGGTTCGTCTGTTAGCTAATGTTAACTAATGTTGGCTAGTTATGAAGCTAACAACTCATAGCTTCCTTTATATGTTAGCTAGATTAAAAGCTATGTTGCGAGCACCATGCTATGCTAACACGTGTTATTTCTTATAAACACTGCTTTGCGATTGATTATTTGGCATCAGTCTGTTTGCAAACAATGAGTTGTGTTACATAATGCCTCCAGCAGCGTGTCTGCAGCTGGAAGAGACCGAGAATAGCGACACCAAGAGGGGGTCAAGAGCTGTAACACATGTCTTCTTCTTCTTCAAGATACAATAACACAACTTCTTCTTCTTCTTCTTTTTCTTCTTCAAAGAAAAATAACACAATTTCTTCTTCTTCTTAACATTGTTAAAGGAGCAGTAACACATTTCTTCTTCTTCTTCTTCTGTTTCAAGGAACAATAACACTAATTTTCTTCTTCTTCTTCTTCACCTTGTTAAAGGAGCAATAACACAACTTCTTCTTCTTCTTCTTCTTCTTCACCTTGTTAAAGGAGCAGTAACACATTTCTTCTTTTTTTATTCATTTATTTTTGTATTACTTGTTCCTTGACCAGTTTTACTTTAGAGCTGCCAAAGCTCAGGCATTCAACCATCCTAACGTTATATTTAACACACCAGTACTAATAATTGTCACCCAACAGGTGCAGAATAGACCCACCTGCATCGAGTGGGAAGGATGTGACTCCAGTAAGATGTACATGTTGGCCCTGACAGACCCCGACGCTCCCAGCAGGAAAGACCCCAAATTCAGGTGAGAAGAGAAAGGCAAACAGGTGTTACACTGAAATCTGTCCCCGCAGAGCGCCAGCAACACATAAGGTCACCATTTCTAACGGCTGTACCCATCTTTTACTTTTTCTTCTACAGTTTTGTGAATATATCTTTAAATTAAAAATATTAAAATACATTTATGTTTTTTAACAATTTAGTTTTGAGTGTTTTCTGTCACATATTTGCCTCATTTATTATACAGGTACAGTGGGGTCCCATTTTCTGACGTGGTGAACTCATGTGTTGCTGGCTCTCTGCGGTCACAGATTTTGGCGTAACATCTGGATACAGTTATTAATGTGACAAAGAAAGTTGTTAAATTATGCAGTTAAAATGCAAGTAATGGTTGGAATTGAAGGGGAGTCCAATCTTTATTTGATTTTTCTCAATTAAGAGAAATATCACTGCATTGTAAGAATCAAAACGGGGTCCAGTCTTGTGGTCACTGACCCCTTCGTTGACCCATGGCATGCAGGATTAAATTGTCAAGTGGCATCTCATATTTGCTCCTATTTACCCCACATCCCACCCACTTTCTGTGCATTTTGCATGTACACTGCTGCGTTCAAGTACTAGTAGTAGTAGCACACAGTAGTAGACTATACATACATGCTTAGTTATGTTTTTCCTGGAGCTCCAAATCAAAGTGCTAAAGTACTGCCTGGGCTCGGTTTGTGTCTTAGTGATATTCACCATGTAAGCACAAAATCCCTAAATCTTAGATTTCATTGTAAATATGTATTTTTTGCCTTCACTGTAGGGAGTGGCACCACTTTCTGGTGGTCAACATGAAAGGGAATGATGTGTCCTCTGGCTGCGTCATGTCGGACTACGTGGGCTCTGGTCCTCCCAAGGGCACAGGTAAGAGATTGTTTGACCGACGCATGATTGGATGGATTTGTGTCCATGTAAAAGTCACGTATTTGGGGTGAAGTTCAAGACACAATATTCCTCTCTACACAGAGAAAAGTGCATGTAATTCTGGAGTCTGCAGGTTGACAGAAAGACTTAAAAAATGACTAACAAACCGGGCCTAAGGCTTTCTTTTTCTTATTTATTTTGATGGAACTGATCTGTTTGTGAGAATACACATACCTTATGTCAAGATGAAATATAACTGTCCACATGGCTGTTGTTAAACATGTTAGATATGTAACTACCGGTTTGGAGCCTTTGCCACAGTTAATCTTAAACAGTATCCGTAGCCTGGCATCAATAATTTACAGTTTTAAGAGGTCGTTTTGTTTTAAAAACCTCCGTCTATGTCCCCCTCAGGTCTCCACAGGTACGTGTGGCTGGTGTACGAGCAGCCAGGCAGCCTGTCCTGCATTGAGACCGTCCTCACCAACCGGTCTGGAGACAGCCGCGGCAAGTTCAAGATCCAGAGCTTCAGGCAGAAATACAACCTGGGAGCCCCGGTGGCGGGAACCTGCTACCAGGCCGAGTGGGACGACTACGTCCCCAAACTGTACGAGCAGCTCGCTGGAAAATAAATGGAAAAAAAAGACTGTAATCAAGCAAGTTCAGCACTAGGAATTCCCGCTGAGGGTCTGTAGGAAATTCCCATTCTTACAAGAAGCAAAAAACCCCAACAGTAACAAAGCATTTTTTTTGTGAGTGTGCCAATGAATAGTATTTCTTTCCCCACTGTTGCCTACAAAAATAACTGCTCCTCTCAATGATGTCACCTGCACTCATCTGCAATAAATCTGTTAAACACTGAAATAGTTGCGTTATCTTTTGAAATGTTTTCTGATCCCGTGGTGGCTGATAAATGCTTGGAGTTTCCATAACATCTTATATTAATCATATTATAGAGTATCATGATGATAAATTATCATAAATGTGAGGAGAAATTTGTTCCATCGATATCTAAATAATTAGAACCAGGAGCATTGACTTTTTGGAGGTGTGTAACATTTGGCACCTCAGTTGCAGAAGGAGCAGTTTGCAGAAACTACAACATTTACTGTAAAAGGTGTCAGCAGGTACAATATACCTAAATTTAGTTTCTGGTCCCCAAAATGTCCTTAATCCAGGGGTATTATTTTTGATCGCCCAAAAACTATTGTTGCCATTTGATGCAACAAAAGCCAAGGTGAGAGACCGGAAACTTGGCTTTATTTGCGATTGTTTTATTATATATTTTTTTAATTATATTACTATAGATTTCATATTATATCTGATCCTTTACCGGAATTATTTGGTAGGACAGTTAATAGTAAGAGCATTGCAGTCAGGAGTAGTTGTCGTGACCTTTGCTCAGCTTTATCCAACATACCTTTAGTGACCTTTGTCCTCGCTAACAACTCTTAAAGTTTAATTTTCGTACTGTGATCAAGCAAGAGACTGAGGCCTACAATACAGTAGCTCCAGCTGGATTTCATGCTCAAAAAGCTTTGTTGTCAGGTAGAATATTTAAACCAGTTGGCCACTTCTGCACAGAAAAAGTGACGAAATGTTGAATATTTGACCAACAATGTTTTCAGCTCAAAGGTCAGAGATCGGAGCCCTTCAGCAGCCATGTGCGCTGTCAAAATGTTCTGAAGTAAAACATCAAAATCAAGGATTAAAGGTCTTATTGATAACATTACATTTTGGCGGGTCCAAAATTAATGTTTTGTTTATCTCTGTGGAAGATATCGGACGTTTGGTTCCCACTTCTAACAAGGCTTGTGAGCCAATAGTAAAACAATGTTGGTATCACGTGGTATCTCTGGGTCGTCAGAGATTGACGGTAATTGCCTGGCAACGACTTGTTGTAGTGTAAATGCAATGGAACGGGGGAGTGAGAATGCGACATCTAGTGGCTGAAAGTTATCAACAGCACCTTTAAACTACTCTATTATCTCCTGGTTTGTTAATCGTATCTGATTTTTTGCTGTTGTACACCGTGAATATGATGATATGAAGAATTCATATTGAACATATATAACAACACGTCCTTAGTTTGTGTGATGAGCACTTTATTTACAAATATAATTAAAAGCTCTGACAGATTCATGCTTTCTTTTTAACCTGGAAAAAAAAATTAAAGTGCATGCAATAATAAAGCATCATACTGGTCTGGTTTATAAGAAAAATACACAGCTTGGGAGTTGTGTAAAGCAAAAAAAAAAAAAAAAATCTGATGAAAATCCCGTCAATACATGACTGAACGTCAAATACTATCTGAGGAGGGGGGAGGGAAAAAAAGCGCCTTTTAAAAATTATTTTTTGATTCGAGTGACAGTTAAAATACAATACGAAAATAAGTAAAAGCTCTCCATAAATCCTTCTATACACAAAGTACAAGTCTCCCCCCCCTCCCATGAATGAAGCCCTTTGTGCTAGCTGGGAGTTGGAGTTCACATGTATTATTATTCACATTGGCTGCCAGTGCAGAGAAATCAGTACGATACACATGTTCAGTACCATGAATCACCGTCCCCTCAGTAATCAAACTCACCCGTCACATTTATTAGAAGCGTACCAGTATGTACATGATATTTGTGTCTCAAAGTATCAAATTATTCAAATTTGTCATAAAAATGTCCTGATGAATAAATACCAAAAAGTGTTGAAAGACGCAGCGCAGACTAACGCCTTGCAGCTGTTTGATTTATCGCTTCGAGAGATTTTTTTTGCACCGTTTTGAGACAAAAAATAAAAATTAATCACCTCTAAAAATGCATGGTTTGTGGAGCGATGTCGCTCATCCAACTGCCCTCATTTTTCTCTCCCTCCTTCTCTCGTCTTCCAACTTTTAAGTCACAACAAAAGTGTCATCATTGCACAAGAAACACTGTGACTAGGTTATCATTATTCTTACAAAAACATGACAACTACAGGAAGTTATCCAGCATATTTTTTGTCATCTTGTGACACCATGAGAGGCAAAGGAGGGGGAGGAAGGTTAGGTGGGTTTTGGGGTTTTCTTTTTTTGGGGGTTGGAGGGGGGCACTAAAACCTGCCATCGACTCTGTCTGACCGGCCCAGAAAACACACTGCAGCTGATTCTGGTTGTTTTTTTTTGCGTCTGTGTGTGTTTGAGTGAGGGCGTCAGCAGCAGTGATCACCTGCACTGTCAGGTAAAAGGAGAGGAGGGGTGTACTGAGGCAGACGGACGCCCGGGGGGACTACGAGAGACGGCGGTGGCAGCAGCGGCGACAGCAGCCCCTCATCTGTAGTCGTCCTTGGGGAGGTCCACGGTGCCCAGGTTGCCGAAGCCCAGCCGCATGCTCTCCATGTCGAAGCTGTCGGTCTCGCGCTCCTGGCGCTCCAGCAGGTGCTTGATACGGTCGGTTCGCTCCTTCTGAATGGAAACCAGCTCCTCCTCGATCTGCAGGAAACACAGAGGATACTCAGGGTTAATATATTCTAGTAGACTTTATAATTAGGATTTTTTTTTTTCAGTTTATTTGGAATTACCATAATGGATTTTGGTTATATTTTATACATTTTTTTTGGTTTTCTTCAAGTTTGAAACTTTTTAAAAATATATTTTTAAAGGTACATTAAAGGTGCAGTGTGTAGGATTTGGCGGCATCTTGTGGCGAAGTTGCAGATTGCAACCAACTGAAACTCCTCCCGTGTGCCAAGCGTGTAGGAGAACTAAACTGTAGAAACATGGCGGCCAGCTCCGTGAAGAGGACCCGCTCCCTATGTAGATATAAACGGCTCATTCTAAGGTAACGAAAACATGATACTTATTTTCAGGGGATTATACACTAAAGAAAGCATACTTATTAATATTATATTCCATTTCTGCCAATAGATCCCCCTAAAAGCTACACACCGTTCTGTACTCAGATAAAAAGTGTAACAGCTTTGATGCATCCTCTGTCCAATATTCATTCTCTTTTTACCCTGCACTTAAAAGCAAACACATTATGTATGTAATATAAACTCTTTTATAACATCTTTAAAATATACAGTCAAAATGCCATAGCAATGTAATAGATATATCGCTTTTTAAAGATTATAATGTTCATTTGTGCAAAAATGTACTGTCAAAACAATGCCTGTGCAATTTATCACCATATTCCTCCTCACAGTTCCAACAGCAGGCAGTTTGAGTTGTGATCACAGGAAAAGCACAGGTGGAACTAATCAGATTAATTTAGGCTCTGTTCCATGTGCATTAAGTGTCCCAGTACGACATGTCAGTGAGCCAACATGCACAACACCACCAGGGAAGTGCAGTCATCATCAATGGTATTATTACACCTGTGTTTGACAAGTCAAATCATCTGCTGCAGGTGTACACTTCTACACAGGGCGAGTGAACAAACTGGTGAAAGATCAAAAACACAGCAGCTGCAATATAAACTGTTAGCTTAATGAAAGCACGAACTCCAGATACCCAAACGTATGTGCAGAAGCACTGAAAGAGTGAGGTTTTCATGATATGTCTCCTTTAGGGTTCGACAGTGTGTGGGACCCAGTTTTTGTTTCTCTGGCCAAATACTTCTATTAAAATATGAATGTTAGAAGTTTAAGTTGTCCTGTCCAAACAGGTGCAACAGAAAAATGAGGGAGATGACAATTAAGTTTCACACGCCTACACAGTCCTGACGGAGAGATCTAATCTAGTGGGCCAACCTCCGGTTCTGAAAAGTGAAGCCAATGCTGAAGTGCCTTAAACCTGCATTCTTTCTAATAGCCAGCAGGGGGCGACTCCTCTGGTTGCAAAAAGAAGTCTGATTGTATAGAAGTCTATGAGAAAATGAGCCTACTTCTCACTTGATTTATTACCTCAGTAAACATTGTAAACATGAGTTTATG
>CAKAKR010043120.1:0-12069 GCA_916700685.1 Adelosebastes latens | reverse complement strand
CTTTAGTGGTCCCAGAGGCTTTATTGTAGATCACACGGAGCTGGACATGTGGGTCAAATTTCAAGTCAATAGGACTTACGGTGTGAGGGGCGTGGCCTTTCCAAAATCGCGTGTTTGGGCGTTAATTACAGCGCCACCATGTGGCCGATTGGTATCATAGTTCTTGAGAAGCACTTGCACATCATTTCCAGTTATTGTGCCAAGTTTCATGTTTCTAGCTCATTCCAGTTCACGGCGATTTGCGCCGCTGCGGCAGACAACAAATAATAATAATAATAATAATAATAATAATAATAAACCGGCACAAACTCAATAGGGTTATAGCCCTTTCAGGGCTACAACCCTAATAAACCGGCACAAAAACAATAGGGTTATAGCCCTTTCAGGGCTACAACCCTAATAATAATAATAATAATAAACCGGCACAAACTCAATAGGGTTATAGCCCTTTCAGGGCTACAACCCTAATAATAATAATAATAATAATAATAATAACTTGGATTTATATAGCGCCTTTCAAGAAACCCAAGGACGCTTAACATAGACATAAATAGACACAACAAACGGAACATAGCAGTAGCTAGAGGCCATAGGCCTTGGTGAAGAGCTGGGTTTTAAGGAGTCTTTTGAAGCTGTCCAGAGATGGGGCATTGCGGAGCTCTATGGGGAGAGAGTTCCAGAGGGTTGGGGCTGTCACACTGAAAGCTCTGTCCCCAAAAGTTCGCAGGTTTGTGTGGGGGATGGAGAGCTGACCCGGCCTGAGGATCTCAGGTTCCGGGACTGTGTGTATGGGTGGAAGAGGTCAGATAGGTACTGAGGAGCCAGGGCATTGAGGGATTTGTAGGTGAGGAGGAGGATTTTGTAAGTGATGCGGGACTTGACCGGGAGCCAATGGAGGTGGATGAGGGTAGGGGTGATGTGCTGCCAGGTGCTTGGTGTGGGTGAGAACCCTGGCAGCTGAGTTCTGCACATACTGGAGCCTGTCCAGGGCTTTGCTGGGAACCCCGGACAGAACTCCATTGCAGTAGTCCAAACGGGAGTTGACGAAGGCATGGATGAGGGTTTCTGCCACGGAGTCAGAGAGTGATTGCCGGAGTCGAGAGATGTTTTTTAGGTGGAAGAAAGCGGAATATGTTACGGAGATGAAAAAAAAGTAAATACTTTTTTTTTTAAATCGACACTTCCTGCTTTCATTTCAAAATAAAAGCCCTCAAGCGTTTTTTTTTCTATTTGTTAACACAACGCTTTTATTCTGAAATGTGAGCAGTCAGTGCTGTGGAACATGCAGTGACTTGGAGAGCTCCATGAATGAATATAGTGCGGAGTTTTAATTGTGGATTATTACTATTATTTACAAATTACCACACGTTTCTTAACCTTCCTCTGTCTAAAATAAATATATATGATATTTATAATGAAATGAAATGGCCATTAAAAGGCAAACTCTATGTAGAAAGAAAGGGCTGACAGCAGCAGCTGCAGCAGCAGAAACGCAGCAGGCATGCAGCTGAAGCGCAGCTTGTGTGAACACCTGACGCGTGAATCACGCAGCCACCACGCCACGCAGCCACCACGGCACGCAGCCACCACGGCACGCAGCCACCACGGCATGCAGCCCCATGCCACGCAGCCGCCACGCGCTCCTGACGTTCCCTGTGTGTCCAGTGTGAGGAGCTTCACAACTGACAGGAAGTGCTTTGAGGCAGGGCAGAGCTAACTTTATGTAGAAAAATGGACAGCAAAACGCCAAGACTTCTCTGTGAAAAATGTAAATATTTTTTGGTGTGTGTTGGTTATAATAATATTTTTCTTCCCCCGATTCCAATGACTTGGGAAAACATTTTTTAAAAGCTCAAAACCTTGTTGCTTATTGTTTTCTCTGTGGTTTAAATAAATGTGGTTTGAATAAATGTCTGTGAGATTCAATCTCCGTTTTGTTTTTTCCCCTTGTCTTTATGGTCATACCAGTATTGATACATTCATGTGACATCACTGCAGCCTACATATTCTGATAGCCCAGTTTCTCCTGAAAAAAAAGGTGTGTATGTCATGATTGTGCATTATAGTGTTGATATTCTATCTTAATTATTACAAAAGGAGACCAGATGGACCAAAAATAGCAGAAAATGTCTTAGACCTCACAAGGTTTTAACACTGTTACAACCTGGCTCTCAGGGCCACGACAAATATGGAGACACACCGTGGTATCGTTTAAATCAAGTAATGTATTTAACAACAGAGAGTAAAATATGCAGAACAGAGGATCAAAAAGGTATGGAGTGTGAATATTAGTAGTATCTGTAGTGTAAGGTGTGCATGGAGGGTGTAAATGGTGTGTGCGTGTTGTAAAATGTACTCTGCTCAAAAACATTAAGGGAACTCTTAAATCACACAGCAGATCTTGATGAACGAATTATTCAAGTGTAAAATCTTTACTGATCTTTATTGTTGAGAACAAAATGACGTAACAACAGTCAATGGAAACCAAAATCATCAACCACTGAGGGCTGGATTCAAAATCACACCCTTAAAGTAAAGAATGTAAATCAGGCTGATCCAGCTCATCATGGGACTCAGTAGTGGGTACGGCCCCCGCCTGTCTGTATACACTCCCACAACATCTGGGCATGCTCCTGATGAGTCACCGGATGGTGTCCTGGGGGGTCTCCTCCCAGACCTGGATCAGGGTACCGTTGGCTATGACATGGAGGTCTGTGATCTCCAAGGATACAGTATGCCTCCCCAGACCATCACTGACCCACCACCAAACTGGTCATGCTGGATGATGTTACAGGCAGCATAACGTTCACCACGGCGTCTCCAGACTCTTTCACGCCGGTCACATGTGCTCAATGTGAACCTGCTCTCATCTGTGAAGAGAATGGGGCGCCAATGGCGGACCTGCCAATTCTGGTGTTCTCTGGCGAATGCCAATGGAGCTGCACGGTGCTGGGCTGTGAGCACAGGTCCCACTAGAGGACGTCGGGCCCTCATGCCACCCTCATGGAGTCTGTTTCTGATGGTTTGGTCAGAAACATGAACACCAGTAGCCTGCTGGAGGTCATTCTGTAGGGCTCTGCTCTGGCAGTGCTCCTCCTGTTCCTCCTCACACAAAGGAGCAGATACCAGTCCTGCTGCTGGGTCGATGCCCTTCTACGGCCCCGTCCGGCCCTCCTCGTGTACCAGCCGGTCTCCTGGTATCTCCTCATGCTCTTGAGACTGTGCTGGGAGACACGGCGAACCTTCTTGCGACCGCACGTATGGTTGTGCCATCCTGGAGGAGCTGGACTACCTGTGCACCCTGATTGGGCTGCAGGTACCGCCTCATGCTACAAGTAGTGACGAGGACACTAGCAGAACACAGAACTAGAGAAGAACCGGTCAGGAAGGATGAGGAGAGAGCAGCTGTCTGTGGCCACCACATGCAGAACCATTCCCTGTGTGGGGGTTGTCTTGCTGTTGCCTCTCCATTCACCCGTTGTCACTTTCATTTGCACCAATCACTTGTGCTTCCTAAATGGACAGATTGATATCCCTGAAGTTTAACTGATGACGGTGTTATACTGGGATGATTAGGTGTTCCCTTACTTTCTTTGAGCAGTGTATAAAACAAGCAAAAGATTAACCAAGGAGAACCTAAGGCTGCCACATGGCCGGTGATGGTGTCTGCGGTGAAAGAGAGAGAGAGAGAGAGAGCGAGAGAGAGAATGAGTCATGAGCCTCGGTATCATAGGCTGGGAACACCGGGCCGCCGCAACATGAAACCTGCATGCTCTCTCCATGCATGGCTGGACTGGCCATCTGGCATACCGGGTGTTTTCCCGGTGGGCCGTCGTCCTTTTGGGTCGACGTATGTCTTTTTCTTTTCTTTTTTGGCCCATAAAACAGGTATATCTGCCCATTTCTTTTCCTTAATTGACACTGGGCTGGCCCAATTGCTCTGTGCCGGGCGGCCACAGTGGGAAAGAGAGGGAGAGAGATGAGGGAGGGAGTGTAGAGTTAGCGGTAAGCAGTTCTGGGCTGCCTGGCTCAACACGTCATGAGAGATGAGCAGTGCTCGAAGTGGGCTGCTACGTAGCGGTACGCAGTATTTTACTCATTTTCCTCCTTGGTGTACCGTGATGATTTTTTCATGCGTACCGGAGCTTCTCACAAGCTGCCGGATCTCCTCTGCCCTCTCCATATCAGCTTCTCTGGGAGATTCATAATGGTAATACATAACAGCGCAGAGCCAGCAGATTTGCGCCGCGTGGGTTCCCGTAGTGAATGGGAGCACCGCGCTATTAATCTCCACACGAGCTGAAGCCTGGCTGTTCACACCAGAAGCGCATTTATCAGTTTCTTCTGAACCCCTTCTGTTTACTATCCATCTCTCTCTGTGTGTCTGTCTGTCTGTCTGTCTGCTTATTTGTGTCTGCCTGGGGCGGGGCCAAAGTGGGGGCCAGGGCTGGCACTGCCCCCCCCCCCATCAGAGTCTGAATGTGATAGGTCCGATAAGACTGTCAAATTTACTTTTTACTTTTTTTAACCTGTTTCTGGCACTGTAGGGCATGTATAATCCTAAAAAAGAGACAGCAGGGGCAAAAAAATAATTATAAGTGATGAATATTAGATTATGCTAGATATCCACATGCAAAGTTTATGCCAGAGTGGCGAAGTATTCAGTCTTCTTTCATGAGATTTAATGGTAAAATTAGAAGTTTAACATTAAAGTACTGTATCAGTGTACTTATTATTTTGTTATTTTCATTGTTTTAAAGTCACCAGAATTCAGGAAACAAAGTCTCTGACCTAATTAATCTTTAGGTCTCAAGGTTGGCAAGTATGAGAGAGCCTTCAACAAAACGTGGTACACACAGCACAAATGGCCAGTGATAGGGCCAGTCTGGGCCAAAATGCCAGGGCCGATTTTTTGTCCCAGTCCAGCCCTGTCTCCATGTAATGATCGATGTCCACACACATGTGTCCAGGGCGAGAGGGCCTCACAGCACATCTGGTTTCCATTAGCTGAGGTGCAGCAATGTTGAAACAGCAAGTACAGAGGGTACCAAAGGAATACATTGATAACTTTAAAGACTACCTCTACAGTACTGATGTTTTGGTCACAGTCAAAGACATTGCATCTGGCAGAAAATAATACAATAAATATATATATAGTATATATACGTGTATATACTGTATATATAGAGTTGCAACTCCAGATGTTAAATTTTTTCATTTGTTTCCAGCTTGTATCTCGTAACCTTCTCTTCTTAAACATTTCATCTACTCCCAGCTGGCCTGGGCCGTACAGGCACATTGATTGGCTGCTACCTGATGAAGCACTTCCAGTTCACTGCAGCTGAGGCTATTGCATGGATCAGAATTTGCCGGCCGGGATCCATCATCGGTTCTCAGCAGAACTTCTTAGAGGGGTGAGTTTCAGGCTCAGTTGTGGCTCTACAGTATAAACGACTGTGGTGAGACGGCTTTGAGGATCATTTTAGAGAATTCTGTACTAGTCCTTTTGGTCCAGAGTGTAATGCATCGATAGCTGTTGGATGGATCGTTATAGAATTTTTTATGATCAATCAGAGTCCGGAGAGGATGAATCCTTATGATATGACATAACTGTTTTACAGCAGCACCAAGAGGTCTAAATTTCCACTTTATCATAGTATACATCAAAATGAATTGCTGTCAGCCTCAGCTATAGTTTGAGATTAAAAGATAGGGCTGGTGAATTTTTATACTGTATGATTTCTGCTGTCAATACATCCCACAAAATGACCCAAACCAACAAGTCTAAGCCTGATATGTCTTATTCCTCTGTGCCATAGAGCTCCATTGTTGTCCAAAAAACTACCACATGGTGTCACTGGGTGACACGTTCCTTCATCACCATGAACACACACACTGTAGTTTATTTTGCCTCAATCCCGCATTCACCGTCCTGCTGCCATAAATTCTCACCGATTGTGGATTAATCCCCCACTAAAAATAGACCGTAACAAATGCACTATTTCGTCCTGTTTTCGTCCTATTTCGTCCTGGCCGTTTCAGAAAATTACTGTGACTTTTTAAAGGACCAATGTGTAATATATTTACTGTAATAAATCATAAAATGACCATGATATGTCATCAGAGATTAAGGAAACATGCTGAATTGAAATACTGGCTTCTCCAACAACAATGCTACAGCCAGTATGTTCTCCTTTGACATTTCCATTTCAACACACTGTTGGCACATATGAAAGAAATTGTGCAGCCGTGGAAACAAGCAAACAAACCACAGAGATACAGTAATGTTAACGTTAGATCCTACCGTCCTGAAAAGCCTCAGCACATCTGTCTGTGGTCCGTGTGCAGCTGGTTATCAAGGCAGCGAGTATTTGAGACACACAGCGGCTGAAGTGATTCCAGCTACCGCCGGTGGCCGGTGGCCAGTGGCCAGTGGCTAACGGCTTGATACTAACGGCGTGATGCTAACACACGTTAACTGCGATCAGTCACACCGGAGCAGCAGACGGGCCACGGCTCTAATGTTTTGAATGTGGACTGCAGTACCCATTTGAAATGCTAGCTGTCAGTGCTACATGTTGCTCCTTTAAGAGAGAGACTCATTGTTGGCTTTAGTCTTTTCATGGGATTTGTTGACAATGACAAACATATATAATAACACCAGTCTATCCTTTAACTGCCATATGTTGATAATGAGCATGCCAACATGCTTACCATTATTAGTTTTTATTAAAATATCTCAACTATTAAATGGATTGCTGAAACATATTCATGGTCCACAAAGGATGACTTGTAGTAACGTTGATATCCTGACTCATCTAGAACCATCATCAGGTCCAAATATGAATCTGTCCAATACTTTTTGGATTTATTATGACTAAATACCTCATGTCGTTCCCATCAGCCTCAGCTGTACGTTTGGCTATAGCGCCAATCAGCGTGCTAACATGCCAAACTTTCTTATAAAAGTTTAATTCATTTCTTTATTGAAGTAGAAATTGCAACAATATGGTACGTGATACATCATCAGTAATAAGCTCTTTAGAAAACGGAGCACAGTGTAAACAGAATCATAACCTATAAAAGACAAAAAAACAGGAACAGTTTTTTGCTGCTTTCTTTTCCATATACTTCAGTGATTTGCAGCATAGTGCTAGTTCTCATAAAAAACGCCAATAAAGTTGTGTCTTGATATGTTTTTGGATTTTAAAAAAAAAGAAAAAAAAATGTAAATATTCAACAGAAATTCAGTTTTCTTATCCTCCACTATGATTCCATATGTAATATCTTTTCTGGTAAAATGGGAGGCCAACATGCTAAACTAACATGATACACACTAAACTGTACATTGTCGTACATTGTTAGCATTGTCAGCGTGAGCATGTTATTAGCATGCTGACATTAGCCTTCATTACATAGCTTCTCAGTGCCGAAGCACAGCCTCACAGAGCTGTTAGCATAGCTGTTAGCATAGCTGTTAGCATAGCTGCAGACTTGTGGTCCTGTTCACTGTTAAATCTTATTTAGCTAATAATTAAACGTTGGCACGATAAGCTCAGGCTTCAGCCAACAACTTTGTTTTTTTCGGTCAGAGAATATTACATTTTTATTTTGTTTCATTTTTGATACAATGATTTTGTTTTATTTAACCACTTTCATAACTGTATGGTACTGTATGAGAAAATTGTATGAACTTGTTCCCTCAAGTTAGTAACTCGAGGGCACGAGTTACTTCATAGAGCACTTCCTCCAGTCACTCCTGACGGTCAAGTCATTGACTTCGGTAAAGAATTGACAGATTCAAACTTCCTGGATTAATAACTCATAACAGAAATGTAGTTCAAACACCAACGAGGGCTCTTTCTAACCGCAGTGAGGTAGACAACGAGCTACAAGCTCATTTATACCACAACGAGCCTTTAGTCCTCCGAGCTGGACACATTACATCGGTCTCTATGTGCAGCCGGCTGTGAGACGAGTGGTCAGGGACCGTCTACAAAGTGCAACGCCGAAAAGAGATGCTATAAAAATATTCAATAACTTCACTGTTATACAGTGTAGTACCACCAAAATTACTTCACACATCAATGGTCTCCTCATAGTTGTACTACAACACTTAGTTTGGAAACATATGCTTTGCATAATTTTGGTGAATTTTTAATGGGAAAAATATTCAATAACTTCACTTTTATAAAGTGTAGTGCCACCAAATGTCTTAATTAGTTTAATAAGTAAAATTAGGAAAAGACCATTGATGTGTGACGTGATTTTGATGGTACTACACTGCATTATATTGAAGTTATTGAATAATTTTACAACACTTTACTTACTGACCTATATCACTGACAGTAAAAGTTAAATATATTATGCTAAATAAATATATTGGTATCATTAAAACACCTTTCACCTTTATCATCTCATACCCCCACCCCCCCGCTGTTATTGTGAAAATGGTTCGGTCGAAACTGGACCCGGAAAGCTGCGAGGGGTGCGCACCGCACGGAGGAAATGCGCCAGGAGAGGTCCGACGGGGATCCTTCCACACCGGGCGAGCGGTCGTCATTCACCCGCCGAGTTGAATCTTCCCGACAGATTGAGCGGCCGACCGACCGACCCCACCCGTGGAGAAATATAAAACTATTGTCGGTTCATTATGAAACTGTGGCGGGCATAATTAACGGGAAACACTGGATTCACTAGCTACATGTTTACAATCAGACAGGCAAACTCATTAAAATATATAATAATTAAGATCAGTGCATAAGATGGAATAGTAGCATTAGAATGTAGCACAGGTCACCAAAATTGGGCTTTTATAAAAAAACTTCTCCAGGGGGGCATGCCCCCGGACCCCCCTAGCTGGCTACTGTTTCCCCCTGGCTTTCTATTCCATATCCATGTGGAAAGCCCTGATTGGGGGCTCAACAAAATAAAAGCCAGAGTACAGAGAGATCAAGAAAATGAAAAGGTCCGAGAGGCAATGAAAAAACTTTTGGAGAAGCAGCAGGTATGACAGGCGAAGCTGAACGTACAAAGATGAGGAGCTAGTCAGACTAGCAAATAAAACCCACTAGGGGGCTCATTTTTGAAGTTGGAGTGAAGATACTGGTATCATATGAAACTGGGCGACTTGGATTCGGGGTGGATGAGGGGCCCAATTTGGAAAATCTGTCCCCCTGCCCATAATTCCTAATGGCTGGCCTGAGTACAACCATTTTAACAACGCTTCGGTTATGAGTTATTGATCCAGGAAGTTTGAATCAGTCAATATCTTTCTAACTTTACCGAAGTCAATGACTTGACTGTCAGGAATGACTGGAGGAAGTGCTCTATGAAGTAACTTGTTCCCTCGAGTTACTAACTTGTGGGAATGAGTTAATAAAATGTTCTCCCAGGGGTCTAGGGGGGCTCCATAGTATGGTCAATTTGTTGTATTGCGAATAAATAACTGGAAGAAATAACAAACTAACAAATGAGGCAAGTGTGTAGTAAGATATTTGCTTCTTTCCATAAGAATCTCCTTTACTCAGTGATTTGTCTTGGTGCTACTAAATGATGTAGGAGACTGTTCTGCGTTTGATATTTGTCATCAATTATTGTGCTCAGAAATGACTTTCGACCAGCATTCATACCGGACTCAAAAACTAGACAGGCCAATGTACAGAGTTGTCTGTTCCTTGTGTGTGTGTGTGTGTGTAGGAGACAGCACAGTTTGTGGGTCCAGGGTGACGTCCATCGCTCCAAACAGAAGCTCCTTCAGCAGAGACTGAGTCGACGGCAGCAGCTACAGCAACAGCGTCAACAGCAGCAGCAGCTTCACAGCCCTGACTCTGAGGGAGGGAAACAGGAAGCCATGTCCTGCCTACTCTCCCGCGTGGGTGACCTGTCAATCAACACCACCCTTTACAAATCACACAGCTTGGATGAGGTCAGCCATGTTTATTATAGCTCCTTTGAAAATGAGGATTGCTGTATTTAAAACTAGAAACAGTGTGGTTTACATTTACAATGTGATTCATTTGATGATACATTTTTTTTTTCCAATTTGAAACATGCTTTCTGTTCATACTGATGATAGCCTACTCCCTCTCACTCTTTCCGTGTGTACATGTGTGTAGAAGGATGGCCAGGAAGGCAGTCTAACTCAGGGAGACAAACTGAGAGCGCTGAAAGGAAGACGACCACCTAGATCAGCCTCCTCCTCCTCAAGGTACAACCTGATCATAACATGGCTTTGGTTAACATAGGGTTAAGGTTGGGGATGGGGTTATGTAGTCGTTATGGTTAAAGGAAGTTTGCCATTTTGAGAAATACACTTGTTCACTTTCTTTCCAAGAGTTAGATGAGAAGATCAGTACCGATATAAAATATAATATCTTCTCATCTAACTCTCAGAAATTCTCCAGTGATTGCAAGTCAATGCAATGTCCTCCGAAGTGACAAAATCAAGTCAGTGTGTGTCTCTTTACTCATAAGGGTAAAGTTCATCTTAGAGGGATAGTTCGGGTGTTTTAAAGTGGGGTTGTATGAGGTACATATCCATAGCAGGTGTAGTACCTACAGTAGATGACGGCCGGCGTGCCCCCAGCATCGAGACACAGACAGGAGTACTGGAGCAAAGCAGGACAGTGCTGTGGACAGGGACGGCAGAAAAACGTAGTGCAGCTACCTAAAAGAAAGTCTCACCTTAAAAAATTGATATCCGTTCAAGTGTACGCTATATTTAGAATATTTTTCCTCTTTGTCTTGCCGTCAGACAGCCCTTTCCTTCTCCTTTCCGACAGGAACTGAACTGAAAGTGAAACTTATGCTCTCTCCAAAGCCAGCAGGCTCAGATGAATGATGAATAGCAAACATACATATGATCTAATCAGTTCATTGGGCCTCATTCAGTTCAAGTTCAAGTCATTCAATTTTTTTCTTAAATTTGTTCTTCAGAAAGGTCCAAAGAAAAGTCGACGTCAGACTCATGACGTCTTCTTAAACTGCAGAATTGTTGGTACCTGTGTTCTTATAATGGTAAATCCTATTGTCCTCATAAAATGAAGGCGTGTGCCAGTTGATCCTAATTAGCAAGCCCTGATCAGTCAACATCATATGAATCTCATCATTATAAGACAATACGTCAACAATATGTCATGACAAAGCTAGGACACTGAGCCAAGTAGGCCTGTGTGCACAGTGGCAACACAAGTCTTTTCAATTAAAAAAACCCAAACATCACAAGCTAAGGGCCGGTATGAATTTGGGGTGGGAGTTTGGGGCCCTCCACCAAGAAAATTTGAACGTTTTTGACCTAAAACTATGCAATTTGACATCATTTTGGACCATTATAATTACTATAGATAACGCCCAAAAAGCTTAAAAACTAAATTTGCTATAGTTAAATAATAATGTTATTATTTACACATATCACAGCCTTTGAATATTTAATTCTTCTGGCAATGTTTGCCATGTGAAATCATATTCTGTAAATCAAAAGAGCAGATTCAGAAAACTTTTAAATAATGTTTGATTAATTCTATTTATTCTAGCCGATAGCATAGACCCTGAGTTCCCAGCTCCAGACCTCCAGATCCCCAGACCTCCAGACCCCCAGGCCCCCAGACCCCCTACCTGCTCCAGTTCCCTCTGCTCTAGCACACCTGAACCAGCTGATGCTCAGCCCTGATCTGACAGAAAGGGCTGCTGAATGGCATCTGGTGTGTTGAGAACATAATGTGATGAGTATGTTATGAACTACTATTGTTGTTATTGATTTATTTTCTGCTCGGGGCCGATAAACTGATGACGATGACAGTGGTGCGTACGGTAGATGTGCTACCGCATGTTATTGATTCACAGTGTATAGAAAATGAATATTTAGCCTTTTAACACAGCGACAGTCTTATTGTTCTTATTCGCTAACAACCTTTTTTACTTGGTACTCAGTTAGTGTGATGAGCATGGTTTTAGCAGTACTCATTATCGTGCATTAGTAAACAACCAGATCCACCCTGACATTCTAACAGAAAGACTGCTCCATGATTCGCTCTCATCGTCGATATTAGGTACTGATTTAGCAGGAAG
>CAKAKR010043119.1:0-12742 GCA_916700685.1 Adelosebastes latens | reverse complement strand
CTACCGATCTGAACGTCCAGCTAACAGAGGTGACCCACTTCTCCACATCTACCGATCTGAACGTCCAGCTAACAGAGGAGACCCACTTCTCCACAACTACCGATCTGAACGTCCAGCTAACAGAGGTGACCCACTTCTCCACATCTATCGATCTGAACGTCCAGCTAACAGAGGTGACCCACTTCTCCACATCTACCGATCTGAACGTCCAGCTAACAGAGGTGACCCACTTCTCCACATCTATCGATCTGAACGTCCAGCTAACAGAACCAAAGCTGTGAGCCTGAAGAAGTGGACCAAACTGCTTTGGCCACAGGCTGCACCTCGTGATTGGTGAGTCTTTCTACACTAGTAGGAAAATAATAATTTTTATTATCAGCAATGTTATAACAGCTTACTGGTAAACATAACAATAAGTTACTTTACAGGTATTACATGCCATTAAAAATGGTGTTTGTGTGTGTGTTATGTATTTATCAAAATATATAAAGCATTTATTGCCAGATAACTATTTGGTTAAAGTGAATACTGCAGAAATATACTGCAGGGACTACAAGAATCATCCTAATGGTGTGATTGTATGCATCAAAGGTTTAAATTGAGCATTTATGAAGTGCTTAGAGGATATTTGAAAATATCGCGGTATATATTGTGTATCGCGATATTGCCTAAAAATATTGCATTATTTTCAGGCCATATCACCCAGCCCTAGGGTAAAGACAATGATTCAGAAAGAGAGAGCAGCATTTACAATGCAATAGCAGGCCTCCTTAGCCTCATCAGTGCCACAAAAAGATGTCTGACAAAGTAAAGTACAGTAAAACTTTCAACAAAACGTAGCAACTGTATTACGGGCTCTACAGAATAGTTCAAAAGCTTCAAACACTCATTCATAACGTTGACTTTTGAATTCTATATCAACACTGGAATGCTGTCTATTCATTATGTTTACACCCAGTGTTTCTGCACAGTTGCAGATAAAGATTAGGCTACAACATAGACTGTATACATAGATGGACGACACGTCTCCACTTCCTCCCTCTGTACAAAAGTGAAGCCAAAATATCCCGGATACGGGAGCTGCCATCTTGAGATTTGGATGTCATTTGGAGCCAGAGTCTGCACAGTAATGATCGGGGGCTGGAGCCACGGTATCAAGGTCCCGCCCACACATCCGCCCGAACCAATCAAGAGCCGAGCACGGCCGCAGCTTGTTAGCGTGAGCCACCTAGCTGCTACGTTAGCACCACGGTAGCTGTTTGTAGGGGTGAGCAATATATCATATCACGATGTTTCAGGCAGGATCACAATCTTTTCACAATTTTTTTTTTCATGCTGGTTTTAAAGACAATTTTGCAAGTTACTGAACATTACAACCAAACTAATTTCCCCATTTCAAAAAATACAGCCCTATAAGCTAATAAAACATAAAGAAAAAGATCCCCGTCTGCTTCCTCTCTCTACTAGGGATGCTCATTTTGAAAAAAATTCTTAAACGATAACCGACCCTCGTTAACCGATTATTAACCGTTAACCGACAAGATTTGTGCCTCGCATGCAGCTGTGTACCAGCTGCAGGAGCACAACAGATATTGGTTGACGGGAGTCTCCAGTTCACCGTCCGGGAGCGTTAACTTAGCAGCTACGATGCTGCGTGTAGTGTCGCGGACATGCAGCCACTTTCCCAGTAAAAGTCTCCACCGCACATTTAGTTTTGTTTAGCAGGTTGTCAGCTGTGTGTCTGCCCGGCGGAACTTTAGTGAGTGTCCATCAAGCAGTGTTTGTATTTGTGCTACGTTAGCAGCTCTAGTATTTGCCGGAGGCTTCGTGCTCGCCGCCGCACACGTAGTCTGCGTAACTTTAGCGAGTTTCAGACCATGTGTGTGTGGTGGCGGTGAGTGTGAGGTTGTTGGTGGCGTTCTAGCTGTGAACGTAGGTGTAGCAGTGTGTGTACAGTTTATTTGTCGGTGAATAAATGCCACGAAACTACAACTCCGGCTCCGCCTCTTAAGGTGGACTGTTAAGGTGGACCAGCTTTTCTCCTTAAAGAGACGAGCCGCTCCTCTGAGCCGCTCAGCTTTTGAGTTAATTATTAACATTTCTTTTAACCGTTTTAACCGATAGCGTTAATCGGTTAAAATGCTTAATGTCGGTTAAACGGTTCATTATGAACATCCCTACCGCCTACGTTGCTTCTCAGAGCCAATAACAATCGACGTAGACCCCGGTGATCTGGAGATGTCCGCCGGTATGTTGTGCGTCCTTTGAAAGTCGTTTGTAACGGCGGTACTGTGCTGTAATCCGACGTTGATTAAGTCTTGACGACTATACACATACTTTGCCTGACAAAAATCGACGAGCAAATCCAGCATTCACACAAATAAGCACCAAACTAGGAAGCAAAGAGCCGCTGTACTGAAGCGCGCCGCTAACTTGAAACTACCAGCAACTGCAACTGATAGAATGTACACTGTAGCACGGTTCTACGATCTCGCTGTAAAGGCAGATCGTAGAGACATTTTAATCGTTCACGATCCAATATCGTCATATCGCACACCCCTAGCTGTTTGGCAAGTAAGACAACAACTAACCATAACATCTCTAGAAATACATTTATGATCAAACTGACATGTTCTATTACACAGACTGGTAACTACCTAAAATGAGAGAAACCATCTTGGGGATTTTTTTTTTTGACGTGTACTTTGACTTTGAGTTTGGCCCATGTCCCATCTGCTAACATGGAGGGGGTGGGTTTTATGACTTATACTGCAGCCAGCCACCAGGGGGCGAGATCCAGATGTTTTGGCTTCACTTTTGGGGAGCTGTCATGTCGTCCATCTTTACATACAGTTGCCGGGCTACACTAATATTATTAGTATTATAGTATTTGTAGAATTAGATTCCAGTGGTGAGGTCTTAACAACCTTACCTGTATAAGCTCGTTGATTCGGTGAAGGTCATCATCAGAGCCTGCTCTCTTCTTAGGAATCAGGCCCTCTTGTAGGGTGGAGAGGCGGCTGTACACATCATGCTCCAAACTCGACTACGGATCGAGTAACAAACACACATTGTTAATAGAAGTCCAATCAAAAAAATTAAAGAGTGCACAAGAATGACTTTCTCTCTCACTGAAAGACATCAGTGAATATGAATGGAAGGTATAGCTTATAGTATAGTGTTCAATAAGTTACAAAAGTAGTCTGCTGTCACCTTGTTTGGTCTGTAAATGTGCTCATGTGGCTGTAATATTTTAATTCTAACCAATATGTGTCATTATTGTAGTCATACTATTACAAGGAGTTATGTGTGAATTTCTCTCCAACATAAGGACAAAGCAGAATTCAGCCACAAACCAAACTTAGCCTTTAATTGAGATCACTGATAATTTCAAGAAGACCAAGAGGATAAACAATACTACTAGTTATATTGCAGGTCTGGGTAGGGATGTCACAGGAACTGATACCTTGGTACCAAGTTGATGCCAAAATTCTGAAAATGTGACGGTACTTGTACTGACAGCGTCCCAGGGACGATAGAAAATGGGTGTGGGATGCGTTAAATTCACTATCGACGTGTCCAGGGGACGCACCCTATTTTTGTCCCTGATAATGCTACATCGTGAACAACAAAATCCATGTTGAAATCAGCAGGACGAGAGCTAGTTAACGTTAGCTGTTAGCTCTGTGCAGGACGGTGCTGCTTAACAGCTGCTAACAGCTAATGTTAACTAGCCCTCATCCTGGCGATTTCAACATGGGAGGTGCCATTTATTTATTTATTTAGTCTAACGTTATCATGATGTGCTCTGATGTAATCTTGTCAAATTTAGTTTTTGGTGAAAAACGAATAAATCCAGTTGTTTAAAGGAGATGTTTTCACAGCAATATAAAATAGATAATAGAGAGGGAATTATGACCTGTTTAACTTCCTAACAAAAAACAGTATGCACACGGTAATAAAGGAGTGGATGTTGAAGTACACTCCTTAGCACTTTTGGTTTTTACCATGGTATCGATTTGGTATCGAGAATCGTGGAATTTCGGTGGAAGGTATAGACTACTAAATGTCTGCTATCGTGACATCCCTAGGTCTGGGTCCAGTAGCACTCACCAACTGCCTGAGCTGTGCAGCACACAGGTGAATTTTCCAGCCTTGTGCTCTGCATGCCACTCCTCTCTGATTGGCCATATCCTGCAAGCTGCCCTTCTTCTCCTCTGAGAGAAAAGCAAAGGGTTGTTGTTAGAAAGAAAAAGCCACTGTCATTCAGTTTTCATTCACTGTATAAAATAGAAGTATTTTTACCGGTGAGCAGGACGCTACTGACCTTTGACCCGGATGTCGCTGTACCTCTGGAAGTGGTGGTAGGCAGCTTTCCAGGGGTTCCGGTAGTGCCGCAGGAGAGTAACAGGTGGTCGAGGCCTGACAGGTACATAACGCACTCCTTCCTCATCTGGAAGAACAAAACAAGTGTTAAAGTGCTGATTACAAACCTCATCATCACTGACACACACACACACACACACACATTATCATAGTGTTCATTTTGGCAGCAATTTTAGATTTAGTCTTAATCTTCCGAAAATGCTTATGTTATTAGTTGTAGTCACATTTTAGTCATTTTTATCCCGTAGCTTTAGTCGACAACAATTCAAAACGTTTTGGTCCAGTTTTAGTCGACGAAAAGTTGAACTTTTAGTCAAAATGTTTTCTCTCTTAATTTTGTCAGCTTGTTTTAGTCATCAGATTATATTGAACTGTTCAGCCAATCTAGTCTAGCCAAAACCAACAATTTAGTTATTTTAGTCAAACTTATTTCATATTTTATCTGATCATTATCTGATGGAAAAACACAGGTTGAATGATTAACCAGCTTTGCTACTCTGAGTCCTCCTGACTGTGCTCATCAATGATGCGCAGGTCAGTCGCACCACCCAACATGCAAAAATATATGTTAATCAACCATCCAAACTCAACTCAACCCAAACCACACCACAAACTTTATACATTATAGTAGCACAATTGTGGAAGATGACGAAAATAAAAGGGAGATTTTGGTAAACTTTGTATTTTTTAAACTACATTTTAGTCAAATCTTTTTCCGGCAGCGATACTGCATGTTGATATCGTCACCGTTAGTGTTTAATGACGCCGGTGCCATCTCCTCATCCTCTCGTCTTAGTCGTGGAAATAAAGGAAGTTGACAAACATCAGTTTTCGTTAACGGAATCAACACTGCACTGTGACAAGGGATGGCATTACATTACATACCAACATATTCCCTTGGTGGAGATTCGCGCCTCTCAGCCCTGCCGGTGATTGGCCTGCCCGGGGCCTTCTCCTCGTCTGTGCTGTTGGTCTCCACCATCTCGCTCTCCTCTGTAGAAATAACATGCTGCTGCTTGCGGGGCTTCTTCCTCGGGGAGGCCCCAGGGATCAGATCTCCGGTGGCAGGAGTGTTCAGGGTGGAGGCCTGGGTGGTGAGGGCTGGGGCTGATGACAAGTTAGCATTGGGGTCTGAAGGGGAAGAGATAAACACATTGTGTATATTTCAGTTTCCTTACGTAAATCCGTTTCCTAGAATTTTACATGAATCAA
Source organism: Adelosebastes latens (assembly GCA_916700685.1). NCBI lineage: Eukaryota > Metazoa > Chordata > Actinopteri > Perciformes > Sebastidae > Adelosebastes > Adelosebastes latens. The sequence goes on along the minus strand of CAKAKR010043119.1, from coordinate 7,144 downwards.
TTTCACTGATGACTCACTGAGCATTCACACAAATAAGCACCAAACTAGGAAGCAAAGAGCCGCTGTACTGAAGCGCACCGCTAACCTGAAACTACCAGCAACTGCAACTGGTAGAATGTACACTGTAGCACGGTTCTACGATCTCGCTGAAAAGGCAGATCGTAGAGACATTTTAATCGTTCACGATCTAATAACGTCATATCGCACACTCCTAGCTGTTTGGCAAGAAAGACACAACAACTATGACTGTTGTACTCCTCACCTTGCTGCGAGGTGTCCATGGTCTCCACCTCCTGCTTAATTTTCAGATCAGGGCAGGCGGAGCTGGCAGCACAGGCTGCAGTACTGCTGGCCGCAGGCTGAGTGGGGGAGGCCACAGTATTGGCCATTGAAGCAGGAACGGGGGGAGTAACAGCCATGGCTGTTGGCAGGGCTGAGAGGACAGTGGAGGGCTGGGAGGGAGGCATGGGCCCCGGCGTGGCGAGCATGGTGGGGATGGCTTGGGTGAGGTGCTGGGCGTTTGATGACACGACTTGTTGCTCTCCTCCCTGAGAAGGCAGAGCCTCCACTGTAGCCATGACAGGAGGGGCCACTGTCATGTGCACCTCAGCTTTGGGTTTCACACTGAGAGGAATGGAAAGTGTCGGGTTACAGACTCAGATCATAACTTATAATGTAACTGATGCGATGGATGTGACAGAGGCTCACCCTGCAGGTCGGGGAGATCCTGCTCCCCTCACGCCACTCTCCATTCTGCCACTACTGGGTTCACTGGGCTGGGTGGGGATCAGGTTCTTACGAACACAGCTGAAACACAAAAACAAGCAGGATTGGTTTGGTAAAAAAGATCATGTTTTTAACTTTACAAGTTTCTGTCAAACTTTATTTAGAGAATCTAATGCTGACAATCAACCTGCTATAAAATGACCATGCACCACTGAAAAGCCTAGATTAAAAACGTCAGAGCAGTCTAAAACACAGTTTCCGGTTTATGTCTAAAATTAGGTCAGTTAGGGTAACCATCAGAGGTGGGGGACTCGAGTCACATGACTTGACTCGAGTCAGACTCGAGTTGCAAATTTGAGGACTTGAGACTTGCTTGACTAACATCGATAAAAGACTCGACTTGACTTTGACTTGGTATTCATGACTTGAGACTTGACTTATTTGTTTTTAATTAAATATTTTTGTATTTTTCTAGATATTGAGAAGTTAAGTTTTGTTTTTGAAACATTGAGTGATTTCTAGTGCAATGCGCGCAAACCTGGCAACCTACTAGGACACAGCAGACAGCAGAGGCCAACACAGGTGGCAGCGAGCTGTCATGGAGGGGCCTAGTCTAAAAATAATACAATTTGGATTCAATGATTATGTTGTTGATGACGGTAGTAAGAAGAGAACAGCGGTATGCAAAGTCTGCGGCTCAAAAATCAGTGACAAGACCACCACAACATCCAACTTCATCCGTCACTACAAAACCCACAAAGAAAGCTACGTGAGTCTTTTTAGTTAACTTATTGGCTGGTCAAATGTTAGCTAGAAAGCTAACGTTAAGTTTAAGCTACATTAGACTTGGCTTCAAATCGATTATGCATTTTATTGAGAAGACATATCATCAGAATTACGTATGACTTGACTTGTGACTTGCTTGACCTGAGCAGTGACTTGCTTGACTTACAGCAGGGACTCAACTTGACTTGCTTGATTCTCACCACAGTGACTTGGGACTTGCTTGAGACTTGAAGGTTAAGACTTGAGACTTGCACATGTGTGACTTACTCCCACCTCTGGTAACCACAGTCTAATGACTCAGCAAAAAAGCAAGTGATAATATGTAGAAATGTGACATGTCTTCAGACAGATATTTTTTAGCATCTAACCTGAAAACGATTCCGTCTTTATCTTGATTATGCTAATATTCAAATCTCACAGACACACAGCTACTCGTAAGCAGGTGGTGCTCATAAGGTTGAAACAGGCAATTTAAGACACATTTGAGCAGTTCAAATCTGGGTAACGTAAAATTAGAGATTTCTTTCTAAATAGTTTATATATGTCAGAAAAAATTGCTGAAAACATGTGAACAGACTGAAATCTATAGTACTGAATAGTGGAGTTAGACCATTAAACGGATTTTCATCATTTTTGTGTTCAGGAGTTTTTGGGTGGGCCTGAAATCATGACTCGATGATGCACTGGAGATCCATCTATATTAAAACCCCTCCCCCAACACTATATAAAAACTAGAGCACATACCATCAGTGGTTCTCCCGCTCAATCATGAATCATGACAACACTTACTTACCACAGCCAGTGGTGTCCTGGTCATCTGGCATACTGGGACAAATTTCTAGTGGACGTCAAAAATTCATTAGGTTTTTACCGGGCGCTGGGCCCCGTCTGTCTCTCACCGGCCCTCTGTGTGACTGTCATTTGGTGTGCTCATGAGAACGTGCTGCGTGCGTGTTCCAGGACTGGGCTCACGGCCAATCACAGCCAAGTTAGTTAAATGTGTGTTTATGTCATAGGCTCTACCGTAGCCTACGCCTTTGCTACTGTTACGACTGTAAAATGGTGGATAAATTGTTTTGAGCGTCATAACCGCTGCAAAATGACTCATTTCACTATCAGAATTTGCTCAGTTTGGTCCGATAACATTTGGAAAGTCTAGAAGAGTCGCACGATTGAATTATTTTATCCCCATTCAAGTTAGCATAGGGCTAACCGGAAGTTAGCCAGCTTGGCCGGCAGAAGTCTCTGGAACACATGCTCCGCCTAAGTAGCACGCAGCAGATAACCAACATGTCATACTGTAATTAACTGTACATATGTAATGAACCCTCACCCGCAATTAGGCAAGGTTTCAGAGCAGAGAAAATAAAGCTCATTTTCACAATTTTTAGATCTCATTTTATAGACTTGGCATTTCTTTTAATCATTCAAATTTGGCTGGGTGTAACAAACCCATTTATTTTTGCTTTACCGAGACTTTAAAAGGACCAATATGTAATATATTTACTGCAATAAATCATAAAATGACCATGATATGTCATCAGAGATTAAGGAAACATGCTAAGTTGAAATACTGTCTTCTCCAACAGCAATGCCTTAAGCAGCCATAAAAGCAAGCAAACGAACTGGATCAACAACATTAGATTCTACCCGATCTGATAAGCCTCGGCACATCTGTCTGTGGTCCACGTGCAGATGGGTTATCAAGGCAGCAAGTATTTGAGACACACAGCCGGTGAAATGATTCCGACTGCTGCTGGCCAGAGGCTAACACTGTGATGCTAACACACGCTAACTGCTATCAGTCGCACAGGAGGAGCGGACGGGCCACGGTGCCAATGTTTTGAATTAGGACTGCTGTTATCCATTTGAAAATGCTAGCTGTCAGTGCTACATATTGCTCCTTTGAGAAAGTTTCTGAATCCGACTTGGAGCACTGTACATCAAACCTTACGGAAAAAGGTAAGTGAAGTTTAGAAGATGAATACAAAAATATTCCAAAAGGCCCACTGTCTCGCATGCTGGTGTTATACTCACCCTTCATTAGCGGGCTTCTTGCGGAGGATGCTGGGTCTGGGGGAGGAGACCAGGGTGGGGGCTCCTCCTACTCCTCCCTGGGCGTGTGCCTGCACCATAGTGGCGACTGGCTGGGTGGTGCTGAAAGTGCTGCTGATGGGGCTAGCCACGAAGCCATCAGCCAAAACAACCCCTGAAGAAAATAGAACATGCGTTATAAACATCCCACCACTCAGTGAAGCACTCCTCAACACCACCTTATTTTTACTGAGGCAGTATACATTTAGTGATTACCAGGTTTTGCTTCAGACTGCGCCTGTTGCTGCTGAGTGACTAACGGCGCCTGCTGTAGTCCTTGTGCGCCGATTGGTGCAGACGTGTGCAGGCCCTGCACTCCTATCGGTGCAGGCTGAATGCCCTGCGTAGCGATGGGTGCTGGCTGGATTCCTTGGGTGCTGATCTGTGCAGACGGGAGGCCGATCCGATCCACTGCCATCAGCTGCATGTGGTTTAGATGGACAGTGGTTGCCACGCCAACTCCAGCTTGAGTGGGCAGTGCTGAACTCGGAGCTTGAGGAGTAACTTATTGAGGGGGACAAAGAAGTTAAATTGAGATCTTGTGCTACCAAGTTACAGGTTTAACCTTCTAGATTCACATTCTAAGTACATAGTTAAGCATATTTTGTCAACATGTCAACTTGTCACAGTCCAAGCTTTATATGTCCAATAATAAAGGCTATGTTACACCACAGTACTCAGCTGTGACTGCGAGTAAAACAACATTGGTTAGCAGAACTTACCAGGATACTGGCGGATGGTAGACACAGAGCTGCTGATGGGGGTGTATGTGTGTGTCAGAGGGTAAGACGAGGAGTACGCTGGCAGGAAATACTGGAACTGCACAGGCACAGAGGGCCTTCAAAATAAAACATACAAGATTAATCCAACACTCATTATCATCTGAATATAATATAGTATCAGTGCTTCTGAGGTTAATGCATGTTATTACACAGCTTTGTTGAATGCTCAATTCTGATTGGTCAACTACAGCATTCTACGGTCAGGGCGATGCAAGATGCAAGTCCTGCATCACCCTGTTGGGGCTTATTTCACATCACAACAATGACCCGCTCACTGTCCATTATCTCTTACTTGATCATATTTTAAAAAGTGCTCCAGTCGATCAACCACCCAACGATATTTGTTCTAAATAGTTTGATCGGTGGTCTCTATCAAGGCTGATCAGATGATGCAAAACACATGAGAAAATGTCTCTTCACACCGCTAAAATGGCTTCATCACGCAAACGTATCAGACGTGTTTTTCACTCGCACGTCTCACGAAAGAGATACGCCCTCATTTTAATCCACGTCACCATGACCAGAAGCGTTTATTTGCACTTCAAGTTAATTTTTTCGAAAGTACACGCGTAAACACAAGGTTGATACCCAGTGAAAAGGCACTGAATAAATATTAGTGTTGTCACAATCCTGGAATTTCTAACGATACAATACCTTCAATACCATGGGGAAAAATGTACACAACATTGAGGGTATAACATTTTTGATTTTTACTTAAAGATAAATATAACAAGGCTAGTGTTTCCCACAGGATTTTATGAGACTGTGGTGGGTGGATGCTCCCCCAGAAGAAATTGTATATTTTAAAAGTTAGATGCAGCAATCTGGTGCACTTTGAGAGCAAAATTAAGAGTCTAGATCTGTGAAGAACTTTGTGGTTTAGGAAACAATTTTGTGCTCAACAATTTAATCATAAACACATTGGTTGTACAGATATGAATGGTAATGACACAGCAATAAAGTCACACCCACAGAGCATGGTAAACAAGACGGGGTCCGTGTTTCGAGACGGGTTGGGAGGGTTGCTGACCGTCCCTCCCCGCAGGGAGAGAGAGCGCAGCGAGCAACGGCCACGGCATCAGGGTGCTACGGTATAACCGTATCAATTGGCCAACATTGTGTGCTCACCTGTTGTCACTTCTTGCTTCCATGGTGACGGGATTCGGAGATGACCGATGACCTGGGATGGGGATGAGGTTGGTTCTCTCTCCGGGGTAGTCGGGCTGCACACGGGACGAAGAGTGGGCGATGGGTTGAGGGACCACTTTAGCTGTAAACAACACAGAGGAATAATTAAGAGGAAGATGTATTAAAACACACTATGAACTGATTCAGATTAAGAACCACACAACAGTGTTCCAACCAAAAAGACCAAACGGCCAACTTACCAACAGGGATGGCTGAGGTGGTCACTGCTGTAGCATGAGACGAGTGTGAGGCCATTGTCATGGTGACAATAGTGTTACTGGTCATTTGGGTATGTGGCACAGAGCCTAAACATGAAGACAGGATTATCAATCATTTGCTTGAGAATAACTGCACAATTTGAGTGTTCCTTTAGTCAAACATTACCATGTTTTGTGACTAACTTGAGGACATTAATATACAAAAAGTCAATACCTATTGTGGTTGTTGATGGCACAGTGTTAGTGGCAACTATCGGTGCCACAGTTGCTGCAGCTACTGGTGTCACCGGACTGAAGATGGGCTTCTGTGGGGAACAAAAAATTAGAGCAATTATTTGAGTCATTGTATTAAATGATTATTTGTCATTTTTGCGGCCAGCCATCAAGAAGCAGTAACCTGTGTCATGGTGTGCGGAGGCTGAGGCTTTTGAGCCCCAATTGCAGGGTGAGACGGCAGGGTGATCCGCGTGGCAGTGTCACGGGCTGTCTGAGACCTCTGGATACTGACGGTGGCCGGAGGGGGGTGAATGGTCAGCCCTGGACGCCTGGGAAAAACATGACTGGCCCTTTAGTGCATCAAATCAGTCCAGAAGGAGTGGTCAGTACAGAACACATCACCATGGTACACAAAGGTTCATTTGTTTTAAAGACTTCTCTCTTCTTAGCTAATAGACTGAACACTTTTACCTACTTGGGTCTAACTTCAGATTGTGTTGTTTTCTTTTAACCCTCTGAAACCCGATTGGTCGCCAGCGATCCCGACCGACTTTACTGTCTTTCAGAGGCTGTAGCAGGCTCAGTTGTAAAGCTAGAGTGAAGATGTTGGTATCACATGAAACTACAAAACCGAAGGAATCCATTGGTACCAATCATGTCATGTTAGCTCCAAAAAACTGGCATGGCCATTTTCAAAGGCTCCCTTGGCTTCTGATCTCAAGATAAGTGAATGAAAATGGGTTCTATGGGTACCCACAAGTCTCCCCTTTAGAGACATGCCCACTTTATGATAATCACATACAGTTTTATGCATACACCTATTCTAAAAATGGTGTATTTGAATATTTTTGCATACTGGGGTCCCTAAACAGTCTTGGAATTACATAAATTGGGTATCACTGGAAAGCTGAGACTCTTGTGGATCCAATAATTGTATTAGTGTGATGATGTTATTACGCATAGTAGCCATTTCATTTTAGTGAGACCATTTTTTGTAATTAATGACCTGTGGTGACCTCTAGGATAAACAAAGCCTCACGACACTTTAGAGTCACAAACTAAAGTATGTAAGAATGTATGGCTTTCTTAGCTAGATTGACAATAAGGGGGTTTCTGAACAGTTTCCAGAACAGA
>CAKAKR010043117.1:0-25136 GCA_916700685.1 Adelosebastes latens | reverse complement strand
TGGCTGGTGGATTGCAGATCTGGATTCAGGACTCCAGGCCTGAGCAGGACTTGGCTTTCATTCCTACTATTACGCCAGTAAGATCTTTCCATCATTTGGGATTGGGAAGACCACCTCTAAAATGACTTTTGGACTAAACTAAAATAAGGACTGTTGTTGTGCACAACTAAATTAAGAGACTAAAGCTGCAGCAAAACTTAAACATTCTCTGGCCAGATTTTTTATTTTAATTGTTTTATTCATTTGTTATTATTTTTCATTCCAAGTTAATGTGGGGGTTGATTGTTGACATTTTCAATAATATTGGTACAGAAAAAGAATTATTGTGTGTGTGTGTATTATTTCTCTGAGTGAAGTCAATCATTATCTACAGCCAAAGACCAATAAGATATTCAGTGTAAATACATTGTCTTTACCCTCGAACCAGGATATCACTTTAAGATTTACTGTGGTAATCCCAGACCTTGAGATTTATTTTTTTAGTTATTGTTAGAGGCATATTTAGACTTGGTTACATAAACTTTGAGAAGAGTTTAGAGTTGATGGTTTACATCACCATAAGTGTAACATGATAAACACATGTTATTCAAATAACTATGACTCAGTTTGATTTTTATAACTATATTTTCAAGATCTCTGGTGTTTGTGCAACATTGGACCAGGAGAAAATACATGTACTACACAGCAGACAGCGGTCACGCTGGGTTGGTACAGATCATGTTTAAATAATTAACATGTAACAAAGATAATATATAATAATAATCATATGTAAAAGTCAAACCACAATACACTGATCAACTTATTTGATGGTGTTGTGTGTCACTGCTTGAGCTCTTACAAATTTGATCTGTGTGAGCTTGATTGAAATATGAACTAGTAGTGCACTCGGAGAGCGCAGACCTCCGCCAAGGCAGGTATCATGTACATCGCTGCCCCCCTGTGGTGGCCTGTGGTGTTAATGCACAGGCTGAGTGGAGTTATTAAAAACAATTCCGGAAGCCGGATCATGATCCGGATCGCCACCAAAATCGAATGGATTGTTCAATGTGCCTCACCCCACCCCTCCAAAGAATTAGCTTTTGATTAGAATCGGACTTTTGGAGTTATCGTCCAAACGGACAAACCAACAAACCAACGCCGGTGAAAACATAACCTCCTTCCTAGGCCTTTGGCCTTGGTGGAGGTATTTAGGAGAAATGTGTTTAGAAAGCATGATTTATGAAATGCTTCATATATACTTAAAGTATATATACTTAAATTATGCCATTTTGCTTGTGTGAACTCCAAATGTGTTGTTTAGTTTGGTTAACTTTCACCATGTGTGAATAAAAATTATAGTTGGTTGACAATAACTTTAACCAACCAATAAATACTTACCACCCCAAAGTACTGCATTTAAACAACATTTTGATATAAAAAGCAGCTTTCCCGCTCATAGTTCCTATCTGAGCTCTTATCTTCCTCTGGGGCACAATAAAGTACCAATAGGATCTTTTTTTTTTTTTTTAAAGGTTCCATATTGTAAAAAGGGAGATTTTTCTTTTTTATTATAAAGCAGAATTTAAGTGCTGTATAAATATTGTAAAAGTATTGAAACACTCAATCCATGGAGAAATACACACAGCCCGTATTCAGTAACTCTGCCTCTAAACAAGCTGTCAGGATTACCGTATGGTTGTGATGTCATAAATATACAGTATATAGACCATTTCACAGTTGGAAACGTGAACATTCTAAAGGTCGCAGTTTATTTCTGGTTGCAGTGTATGTGAATGACATCAGCTAACAGGAAGTAAACATGCCTAGCAACGCAATTCTGTTGAAATGTGCTAAAACGGAACATTACAGACAGAGGGTAAATACAGGTTTATTCAGGCAGACAGTATGAGGTTAATAAAGGGTTTTTTGAACATTAAAACATGTAAACATATTCTAGTAGAAACACGAAATACAAGTATGAACCTGAAAATGAGCATAGTATGGGATCTAAAACCTCTTCAGAAACAACCAACATCCAACAATGTGATCAAAATTAAGCCTGTTTTTATGAAATCTTTCGTCGAGGTCTTTTTCTTGAGCCCAAGAACACGGTACCGAGTTAACCCCTGTGGCCTAATTACAGAAAGTTGTGATCTAACATAGTCTATTAATAGAAGATCTGCATGTTATAGCCTACTGTTTTGAAAACATGAGGTCTTCTGTTTTCAGAATCCTTAAACCAATTTAATGTTGTCCAAACTATGTGTTATTGTAAAGTATTTTTACAATAAAGTTGTACAGATATACATGTCATTCATAACTGAACTTTTAACAGCAGGCTATTAACTTTGTATGTAGGAAAGCAGGAAATAACAACAATAAACAACTTACAAATATTGGTAATTTGTAAATACCAAATTATTTTGTGAAATAAACACCTTTTTTTATTTTGTATTTCACTAATAGTTATACTATGTATTTAAAATGAAATCATCCATAACCCTCAAGTTAAATTTGATACATTTGATGGCCTTGCTGCCCTGACATTTGGCCTTTGTACCCTCAAAACATTGACAACACCAAAGGCCAAGTGGTCTTGCCCCTAAAATGATGACTGAACATTCACACTTCACATGTTCTTGTCAAAGTATTTCAATAAGGCATATGTTATTTCCACTCAATGCAGCAGATTGTAGTTACTTACATGTCTTCAGCAATTATAAACCACCACACAGTCACAGAGGTCTGCTGGGAGAGAAAACAGGTGGTATCTTACTTGAATTTCATTTCAGGCACTTTCATACAGCCACCAGATGGCGACAAAAACACCAATGAACCTCATGTACTATTCCTCTGATTCAGAGGGATCTAATGATACCTGTTTCAGCCCTGTAGGCCTTTGAATTCTGCATTTATCTAGCATGGAGCTCTTTGGTCATATATGAATATTGATCAATATTTATTGTGTTTATTACTATTTCAATGTTTTGACGTATGACTCCCAGCAAACAGTCAATATGTAAGCAGTCAACGTGGCCAAAACATTGAGACCGCCTGAATATATCTTTATAAATTGTATCATAAATGTTGTATTCTAGTGTATTTTCATCAAATTTACAGTTATAGTCAAAGAGTAGGAGACATTCAGATTTATTTTGTCTAAATCGTATGCCATTGGCCTTTGAGTGAATTTCTTGTTCGGTTTAATGTTGTAGAGGAAGAGAGAAATTCACTGGAAGTTATTTACACATTAGACAGTTCCCACATAACACTCATCCACCCTATGATAATAGCTACAAAGTTGTTGCCAACCACACCTTACAACCAAAGACAACACGCAGGCCTACTGAATGCCTGCCAAATTAACTCTGATTTCTTTAACTTTATTAGCTACTTTATTTGTATTACTTTATTCGGCAACTGTAGAGTGGTATTGTGATACAGTTTTAACAATTTATAGAAGGTTCCTGACTTTATTGATGTATAGAGAAGAATTGAGGAATATCTATACAAACACGATGACGTTTAACAAAAATAGTTTTGGAGCACATTAATTAAAAATGAATGTAGAGTAGGCTATGCCAAAAAGGTGTGGTCCTGCATCTGATAGGCTGAAAGGAGAAACTTGCGTGGCTATCCCCGTTGTGTAATTATAAAGCAATCATTTATAATTATGTTGTCTCCTTTAAATGTCTCGCCCACTCATAACTCAAACACAAATAGCCTACTGTCATCCTGATATGTGGACTAATGCCACCTCTGACTGAAATTAGGTCAATCTGAATGAGTCAAACTTGTGTCCAAAGGAAACTTGATTGAGGCTATTTTTAAGAGGACATTTGATAGGACTTCTTCACACCACCACAGACATGAAACACCAATAGCATTATATTAATGCTGTATTCTATTCATGTGTCTCATTCATGGCAGTGTGACAGTGAGCTACAATACAACAACCCTTATTCTAGCAGATGGGGATTCATTCTTATCATTAAAAATGGTATTATATATGTAAATGCACATTTCATAGACATAGACATAAACACTTTACTTTTTAATAAATGACTGTATTAAATGATTATTTAATAATGACTTAATGGCTTCTGTAGAAGTTAATTGTGTGTGTGTGTGAGACGGTGTCATTAAAATATAAGGAAGGACTTGAACATTAAAAGGTGCAGGTAGACATGTGATCCAGCAGCACATGTCGGTCTACATATTATTAGGCCACAACCCGAAACCCAAGGAACTCTTTTATGCGCATACATTTCGTAAATTAAATAACATTATTTGCCTTTTGGCGCAGAAAAAAAAAACATGTTTGGAAATTGTGGAAGATGGAAAAATGGTTACATAGAGAAAGTGAATTTGTTTGGACAAATAAAAAAAAGTTTTTTATGTCTCCCTGTATTAAGGATTAAGGGGTATTTATATACCACATTTGTTTAGAATCCAATAAACGAAGCACATTGCGTCATTTAAAAAGCTGGAATCCTCTTAAACTCATCAGAGTAGGTCTATCCAACAGCAAATACCAAATACTCATCTGTTTATTAGGCCTATCCAACAGCACACAGCTTTTTTTTTTTTTTAAATTAACCGATTACAAAATGAGTTTAGTCACCAAATACTGAGCTGTTTATTAGGCCTATATATTAGTCTATAACATGTGTCAATAAGAAAACACGATGGCCTTTGGGTTGTTTTCAGCATTGGTGCAGGAAGATGTTTTCGTTTGGCTTCAACACAGAGTTTCTCTTCTCTATACAGTATAACTATTGTATGGCTTGTCAGATGTTTACACTCCAGGTAATTATAGCCTCTTTACATATCTGACATCATCGACCTACTTATAGCTACCGCAGAGTTCACCTCAATCACCCTATATTACAATGACATACATTATTACTTATATAATATATATATATATATATATATATTATATAAGTATATATATATATATATATATATAAGTATATTATATAAGTATATATAAGTATATATATATATATAAGTATATTATATAAGTATATATAAGTATATATATATAAGTATATTATATAAGTACATATAAGTGTATATATATATATGTACTGTATATAATATAATATAAACATGGCACTTTTCAAAAACGTGAACAAATTATTAAAATACTAAAATAAAGAACAGTTGAAGAAAAGTGCTTGACTTAAAAAAAACTACATTAAAAGCTAAAATAAAGAAAATAGAGGTAATAAAATCATTTCTGGATGTAACTTTTTGTTATGCAAAATCTATATTTATTCAGGGTCAGAATAATCTCTTCAGGTGCAGCGCTGCAGCAGTTTAGTCCAACATTATTACATTTTATATATTTTGTACAGAAATGAAATTACAGAAATTTCCCAAAACATTGTAACTGACAAACAAACATAAACGCATGACTAATAACGACACAATAGGCTGAACTATAACGCAAAATGCTTCACTGTGTGGGAGTGAAGCAGAATGTGGTTTAAATGTTTAATGACAGCTTGTTCTTCTGCTGACCTTTACTTTGTCTTTGACATTGACGCTGTGCCGACTTTATTCTCGTGAGATGATTGTTTTGGCACACTTGAAGTTGTTCAACTTCATACTTTTCCTGCTGCTGTGGAGGAGGAGCAAGGAAGAAAACTAATAATTATTTAATCAACAACAAAAACAACAACAACAACGGAATTCCTGTGGACTGAAAAGTGATGCCTCAGCCAGACTATATATGAAGTCTGACATTTTTTGAGCAGCATTGACTTCTGAGATCTGCTGCTTCAGGACATCAGAGGACACCAGCTTCGTGCTTTTCACAGGTAGCCTTCCTTTTATTCTGAATTTATACTATTTATTTTGACTCAGTAGATATAGTTAATATGCTATGGTCAATAATAATGTAGATTTGATAATTTATTTTATATTTTTTATATATATATATTTTTTTTATATAGGCTATTTATATTTTCTTTTTTTTATATATTGAAAATTCGTAAATATTAGTTTATATGACCAATGCATTACTGACTGGAGAATATTTGTTTTTTTTTGCAGAGATGAATCGCTTTCTGTGCCTCCTGGCTGCAGTTCTTTACCTGTGCTTGCAAAGCCAGGCGAATGCGAGTGAGTAATACCTCTTCCATCATACTTAGAATAGCTACACATAGCTTTAAATGCATTCATTATCTGATTGATTTAAAATAATGTCACCCTATTACAATTTATTCTCTTATTTTTTGTGTTAAACTAATCAGGTCTCAGTCTGAGTTTATGTTTTGTTCTTTAGTTTATGCAATATATATATATATATTTGTAAATGCTGTAATTGTGTGGCATGAATGAAACCTAAAAACAACCATGTCAGAACCAGGACCAAAAACATCAACATTTAAGAATGATCCATAAAGTAAATTAAACAAAATGTGTTTTATGCTTTCAGAATCCCAATTGAAGAGGAGTATCATTGAGAAAGCTGTGATTAAAGCCAAGGCAACAGTCGACTCAGCTTATGTCTACTCCAGAAGAGAGTGAGCGCACAAACCTGTTGAACTGCTGCACACATTCTTCAGTGACCTTAAAAAAAAAAAGCGTACAACAAAGGTCTATGCAATTGCAATTATTGAAGACATTCTTAATAAATTCCTAAATGTGACCTCTCCACACAATACAGGAGCCTTGAACGCGTGAAGAGGAGTGCAGCGAGTCCTTCAGAAGTCCTGCGTTTGTTGAAGCAGCCTGTTGGGCAGACCCGTAATGCTGTGCGTGCTGCTGACTATATGGATAATGCTATTAAACTTGTCAAGAGATCTTTGGAGAGACGTCAAAAACACTCCTTCAATGACACAGGTGTGTATCCTTTACATCTCCTCTGAACTGTCCTTACAAACATTTGCATATCGGTTACAACTGAGTTGCTCATTCCTTGTCTCTGTTGATTAGATCCGATGGCTGACCAGGATCTGCACCTCATTGCTCAACTGACGGGCTGTGCTTCCCATCATCGTATCTATGCTTGCTCGACCAGTGACAAAGTAGACAAGTTTTACACTGCAAACAATGCCTGCAACAACAAGTGAGGCAACTTTACCCATATGTTTCATTTAGTACAAATTCTGATGCCCCTAATATTAGGTTTGGGCTTGGGAATTGTGTTGCACATTGTCCCCCTATATCCTTTCCCCAATATTTCCTTTTGCAGAGATACACAGTATAATAATGGATTTATTTTTTCTTGCCTAGAAAACACACCCAATGGGGAGCCTCCAACACACCTCTAGCTCGCTGGCTTTATCCTGAGTACCAGAATAGTTTCTCTCTGCCCAAAGGCTGGGACTATTATTACAGACTCAACAACCACGGTCTTCCCTTGGTAACATACTTCAGAATATCATCTTTACTGGCTACACGCCGCAAATGACCATATAAGAAAAATACTTGTAGTTGTACAAAATCCTTTTCACCAAGGTGCTCATTGTCTATACGTCCTGTCCTCAGGTAAGGGAAGTGTCCAACACTCTATTGCATACATCAAACTCTAATGTGGAGAGCGACACACTCTACACTGGCCTACTGGTAGTATTCTCCCAGTGGATTGACCACGACATGTCCTTGACTCCTACCTCTCCTGTGATCCGTTCATTCAGTCTCGGTAAAGACTGCGACAAGAGCTGTGATCGCATAGATCCCTGCTTCCCCATAAAGGTCAGTGTCGTTGGATTTGCACAAGAAACATGAATACATCTAAAACACACACACATACTGGATGTTAACTGCTTTTTTTCGTCTTGACAGATTCCCAGCCAAGACCCACACTATGGCGCAAACTCAAATAAGTGCATGCCCTTCATCCGCTCAGCACCAGCTTGTGGTTCTCACCACTCATACTACTCCGTCCGTCAGCAGATGAACGGTATCACATCTTTCCTTGATGGAGGTCAGGTGTACGGTAGCGACGCTAACAGAGCACGTTTCCTACGCGACTTCGACTCACAGAAGGGCCTGCTGAGGACCAACAAACAGTACAAAGACGATGACCGTCCTCTCCTGCCCTTCTCCACCATGACTCCCAACATGTGTGCCACCCGAGTCCGCATTACTGGTAACAGTAATGCAAAGGAGGTGCCCTGCTTTGAGGGTGGTGAGTGCCAGCCAAATCGCTGACGTACAAACATTTTTAAGAGTTGGATCCATTCCAAGCATCGCACAGGGCTGACAGCAATTTTTTCCTCATTTTATCTGACTTTTAAGGTGACGCACGCGCCAATGAGAACATTGGTCTGACGGCTATTCACACACTGTCTTTACGTGAGCACAACCGTGTGGCACTTGCTCTGGCCAACATCAATCCTCACTGGAACGGAGACAGACTCTACCATGAAGCGCGCAAGATCGTGGCAGCATACTTTCAGGTTAGAGAGGGGCTTAGCTGCATGGATTACAGAAATGTTGCATTCATGATGTAAATGATGGATGGTATGTCCTCACATGGTTCAGTTGACTAAGTTTATTTTTTGTCTCTTAGATTCTCACTTTCAGAGACTTCCTACCTCTCATTGTTGGTCCAGACTACATGGCCAAGTGGCTGTCCACCTACCCTGGTTATGATGAAAAAGTGGACCCCAGTATCTCCAATGTGTTCGCCACAGCTGCCTACCGATTTGGCCATCTGATGCTTCAGCCTTTCATGTTTCGTCTTAATGAGCAGTACCAGGAGCACCCTGAGCACCCCAGTCCATTGCTGCACAAAAGCCTCTTCACACCGTGGAGGATCGTCTTTGAAGGTATGGCCAAGATCTTCAACTTCTTTGTCATTTTCCTAAACAGGGAATGAATACAATTAATCAAAATAAAATTGCCTCTTGTGTTCTTCAGGTGGTATTGACCCACTTGTGATGGGCCTGATTGGTCGTCAGGCCAAGCTGATCACGCAGAGTCACATGATGCCTGATGAGCTGAGGGAAAACCTGTTTCGCTTCACCAGCAAGTTGGCACTGGATCTGGCCTCGCTCAACATGCAGAGAGGGAGAGACCATGGACTCCCTGGTATTTCCTTAGTCTTTATACCCATGTATTCTTTATGTCTAGAATGAATTTTGCCTATATATCTAGGATATCGCAGGCATTACAGATCACACACAAACATGTTCACCCTGTGTGTCCCTTTTTAGGCTACAACAAATGGCGCAAATTCTGTGGGCTGTCACAGCCACGCAATCTGCCAGAGCTGACCGAAGTGCTGAAAAATGCCACACTGGCCAAGAAGCTTCTGGATCTCTACGGAACACCTGAAAACATTGATGTGTGGTTCGGAGGAGCGGCTGAGCCGTTGGTCAGTGGAGGAAGAGTGGGACCCCTGTTTGCCTGTTTGATTGCCACCCAGTTCAAGAGGACCCGCCAGGGAGACCGGTATGTTACTTAACTGACATTGCTAAAGATGTTGAGATATTTGTGTTAGCTGCACCTTTACATTCACTTTTAAATCCAGAGACTTTAAATGTTACCACTGTCCAATTTCAGACTTTGGTGGGAGAACAATGGGGTCTTCACTGAGGCCCAGAAGAACTCCCTGAGGACAACATCACTTGCCCGCATCATCTGTGACAACACTGGTATCACTGATGTACCAGAAAACCCCTTCCTGTACCGGCCTCGAGGGTCCGGTTACACCCAGTGCAACAGCATCAGTGTCTTTGACCTCAGTCCCTGGGAGGAGGAGGGTGAGTTGATGTCCTGAAATCCTCTCTGACACAGCTGACCAAAGACAATCAGTGCCAACATTAGAACATTTTGAAAATACTGATTTTCACTTTTAATTTTCTCTAGCACACAACTCAGCTGGACCCCCAGGACCACCAGGTAAATCTACCACTTTTCCATAAATACTTAAATCGATATACTAAAAGTATTACTTAAAAATACTGTAATGGGAAGGTCCTGTTGATATAATTGTTCTCATGTCTTTTTTTTAAAAAAAATACAGGACCCCAAGGATCCCAAGGACCACCTGGTCCGAGCGGCCCCCCTGGACCTCCCGGACCTCCTGGAGCTCCTGGACTTCGTGGACCTCCTGGACCTCCTGGACCTCCTGGCATCATGGTGAAAGTTGCCTTCTCTGTGCGATTGGGATACAACGCCCCCAGACCCGGGTTGCCCATCTCCTTCCATGAGGTCCTCTACAATGGACAGAACTGCTATAACACAAATACAGGGTATTTTACGTGTAACCATCCGGGTGTTTACGAATTCCAGTTCCTATGCTCCATCCGCAACAGGGCTGCCAGCTTGTGTCTGATGCGTAACACACACCTGATTCTGCACTCATTCACCACCAGGCATCAAGGTTACATCACAGCCAGTGGCCAAACCTACATCAAGCTTGCGAAGGGAGACCATGTCTATCTGGTGTCCAAACGAGGTAACAGAGGTCTGACCAGGGACTGTGTCTTTTCAGGGCATCTGCTGTTCACAGAGTAGGAGACTGTTGACTTGATGCAGCTGTTGACCCACAACATCCTCAAAACACAGCAAAAATAAATCTGTTTGACCAATTATTAGTTAGTATCTTAAAATGGAGGGGTTTTTTGTAGTGGTCCTTGCTGTATGTATGTATATATACAGCCCAGCGGGTGTTTTTTCTAGGCAAGAAAAAAAACAATTCTTTCTCTTTGACCACACATGGGTGTTCCATGTACAGAATGTACCAGGCATGAACAGTCATAATAGCAATTATATTATTAAAGAACAACACTTTTGGCATGATTCAGTTCAACTAATTAAGAAGTCACTTAGCTGTAGACATATTTGTCATATTCTTTTCCTTCAGTCTTAAAGTTGCTTCTTCAGTCGCCTCACCTGTTTTGCATGCAGTGCGAAACTCATTTTCTTTTGAATTACTAATTTCATTGTCTTTCCCTCTTTCCTGAAAAGTGTTCAGTGCAATTTTTAAAGCCCATGTCTGGCAAATGAATGTAAACTGTCATGTAATCCTGAAATAAGCTACAAGAGCCAGAGCTATGATTTTGAACTGATTTTTGGGGAAAACATTCTTGTTTTTCTAGAGTTTAAGCGTAAGTCAATTTAAGTCTGACATTAATAAATGATTGTTGTAAAGATGAACCACTGCTTCTGAATGATATTTGTGATGATACAGAACACCTTTAGAGGAACACGTTTGTTTGCAGAGCCAGAAAACCACAGTTGATGATGTTCTTGAAGAGACCAGTAGATGGCACCGACATACAGTCTGTTAAGGACAGGAAAGCTGGCACAACCTGTGGTTACTGCTCTGCATACTGGACTTAATGGTTATCAAGATAAACTGGTGATTTGTAGTTGTAGCTTATACTGGTATCATACAAAATCAAATCAAAATAAAGTCTTTGTAATAGCTTCAGTTAAAGCAAAGCAAATAGTCAAAATTAGTTGATTGCTTGGAGCTAAATTAAGAGAAAGGTTGTTCAGAAGGGATATTTATTTATGTTGCATCTACAGTCTCTAAATTTAACAACTTTGTTTCCCCTAAACCTCTTCCCGTGGATTCGAAAGACCCTCAGCTCAGTAGTTGATGAGTAGCAAAGTTTCTATTACAGTAGTAACAAATCATGCAGATCATAAATAGCATACTATCATTCAATGATGTTCGGGAACAAATGTTTTACTGTACAAATGATTTACGGTGTGCCATAAACATATGAGCCTAAAAACCGGTAGAAGCTTACAAAACAGATACAATGAGGGAGTGAGTTTAGGTGGGATTTACCTGCATCTGTATAGCTAGTATGTAATATGAGTTATTACTTAATACGATTAGTGAATTTATGCTCAGCTCTTCATCACTTGGAGGTGAGATTCCTCTTATATTTGAGGAATCAATTAAACAGAACAAATGCTGTGTTCAACCTATAAGTTTCATATTTCAATGCAAACTATTGACACATTGTGATGTCTGGAAAAACGTTTTAAGAGTTATTTCAGCACGTCTTTTGAAGTGCACTGGCATCACTGCATAATAATTGTTCATTTAAAGGAACTTTCAACACTATCACTTAGATTTGTGCCGTTTTCCACACCTTGGTATTGTGCATGATGGCTCACTTGCACGACTTTTACTGGAAACAAAGTCAGTTTGTAATGTAATGTATTTAAGAAAAAACGGTAATTGTTTTTGTCTGACAAATGTTGAACTACTTCACAACAGTATTTTTCAGTCCATATGGGCTGGGCACAATAATTAACATAACTACCTGTGACACTTACAGGACATGTAAGGGCCTGTCTGCGGTGAAGGTGATTGAAAAGGTAAACCATATTAATATTATTCAGCCACGGTTCGGTTTGTGTTGTGTTTTTTGGGTCACGGTTTGGTTTGTTTTGCACATTAGGGAGAAGAAAAAAATATTTCCAACTCCAAAATATATAAAGTGATTGATTGATTTATAGTAATGAATGATATTTCTATATTATATGAAGCCATAACACTGATTTTATACATGAAAAAGGCAGATTTAATGGTCAAGTAGGACTATGTTCAGATAGTTGCCTCTTATGTCTCTGGCAGCTCATCAAATAATTAACAGGTCTGTATTTACAGTTTTTCTCAATCACTTTTGCTCAAAACAGTCTTTACTTTCTCTAAACTGTAAGTGCAATTGTCTCAACTGTTTCATTGGACATCACAACTCTCTTTCATATCTGCAGAAGGTAGTAACTCACCCAAAACACTTCATTCAGGCTTCAAAACCTAGTTATTGTGTCAGTAAGTTGGCCAGTGCCACCAAAGTGAAAAGTTGTTTTGTCATCGTGTGAGCCGTACTTGTCAAAATGTTTAGAGGTTTTCTCACTATGGCAGTCAAAAATGTTTCTTATATACAAATCTGTGTGTTACATGTATTATAAATAGAAAATTCACCTTAGATCTTCCCTATAAAATCATATACCCACAAAATGACATCTATGCCAAAAAACAAACAATAAAATAACCTGCTGTAGCTCAGTGAAAGAACAACGTGTGCTTCCTCACAGTACATGACACCATGTCATAGATATTTATGGAATATACGTGTCTGACAGGTTTAGATAATTGAATGAATCATTTTGCATGTGATGACTGATGATGGAATAATATTTAGAAGTTGAGAAGAGGACGACAAACTCACTGAGTCAGTTTGATACACATGTGCCAAATCTAGTTCAATTAGCTTGAATGCATGGTATAATCTGTTGTGAACAACAAACTAATTGTTCAGAGGTCTGAGCTTATTGTTTTGGAAAAAAATAATTTGAGAATTGAGCCAAAGTGAATGAGAAAAACTGTGATAGTGGTTCAAAAAGCCCACGGTTTGGTTTGTACATGTCATTGAACAGTTAGTTTTTTATGGTTTGGTTTTGCATCCTTATTATTCACCAGAAAACAAAACATGTAAAATGTTATGAAACAGGTGGAAAAAGCACAGACTGTAACAGTGATATTGAGACTTACAGTAATATTGTGATACTCAGAACAAACTTTTGAACTTTCTAGGCTATATGTATTTTTTAATCCTCTCCAGTATAGTATAGCTGTGTATCCTTCTATAGATCACACTGGATTTTCTTTTTCTTAAAAGATTTAAATCACAACAGGCCTTAATTATATTGAGATGAATCCAAATGGAGCAGATGATGTTTTTTTTTTATAAAATTAAATGAGACTAAAGGTGGTCACTCCGCTGTAATTGCGGATGCCGACATACATTCCTCAGGGGGATCTGCATCCTCGCCTAAAAAACCTAAATAAGTAAACAACAAAAACGAGCGATCGATGAGGAGACGTGGTGGGGTCGCATTAGCTCTGTTGTTTTCTTCACAGTGGAGAGACGAGGAAGGACGGGAACCAGCTGCTGCTGCGTCTACACACACACGCGCGCGCGCGCACGCGCACGCACACACACTCACCAGAATCAGAATCAGAATCAGAATCAGAATCAGAATCAGAATCAGAATGGTGTTTATTGCCAGGTGTAAGAGGTATACACTAGGAATTTGCTTTGGTTTTGTTGGTGCAAGTTAAACAGTATATAACAAAAAAATAGATAAAAGCGTTAGAATAAAATAAGAATACAAAATTTGAATTTCTACCAATATACAATATACAAAATAAGCTATAAACAAAAATAAACATGATATAAACAGATAGTGCAAATATTGCCGGTGTGCACACACACACACACACACACACACACACACACGCACGCACGCACGCACGCACACACACACACACACGGCCACGCCCCTCCTGACCTCCTGACCTCTGTGGACACAGTGCCATCCACACAGAGGGGCTCTGGGTGTCCCATGGGAGCAGGGGAATGCTGGAGAGGACGAGCGGCACACGATACCCCATTGTTTGGTTTAGCAGTCACTGATTCCCCCCTCCATCACCTCCTCCTCCTCCTCCTCCTCCCTAAAACACACGGGCTGACCGTCTCAGCGGGTTAAATTGATTAGAAAGACGTTTGTGGTTTGACTAATCCCCCATTTTCGCCCCCGACTCTCCGCTTCACCAATTTAGAAAAGCTACATTGAGACAGCAGAGTCCTGCAGGGTTGGGATGATAATCTGGGCCGAGACCTGTCGCACCTGTAGGGGATGAAGGGGAGAGACGAGAACACTACACATCACGGATATGATATATCCTCCTGGGAACCGAGTTAAAAAAAGTGTCTTCCAATGACTTTTTTTTGTGATTTCCTTAATATTTAGGGTTAGAAGAAAATCTTAACAATTTAGGCTTGTTAAACTTTATTTTTATTGTCCACTGTATAGTGGACTACAGGACTATTTCAGTGTGAAAAGACTAAAAAAATGAACAGATTATGGCTGTGGAGTGATATTAAACCAAGAATACATTCAAATTGATAAAAAAACACATGCCATATCACTGGAAAGCCTAGGATGTCCTCTTTACAATACACCAGGGGTTGATAGAGTTGGTCAAAAGAGTAAGAGGATATGCATTTGGACAAAATGTCCACTACAGAGGACACATGTCAATGGGCTGGGTCTGAGGAGGATATAGGTGGATTTCCTATTTTCTTGATTTCTCTGTTAAAATGTACAACTTTCATCCAGTTTCACAGTTTTCTGAACTAAATAAACAGTAGATGTTATGTAATGAACAATGATGCTCACATCACCTGATTTTTCACAACATAGTGTGACACCATAAGTGACCTGTTTGATCACTTGTGATAAGTGTGCTTAATGACAGATGATTGGTGTCTGCCACTGCCCAACAGTCTAAGCCTCCAAATAAATGCTTAAGTGTTCAGCCCATGACACACATCCCTGAGCAATTAAAGTGCAGTAGGTCAAGTCTAAAGTTTTAATTGGCTAATGGCCTACTTTTAGTTTGCAGAGGACCCATATAAAGGCTTTGATTTCCTGCACATAATCAACCATTTGAACATGAGTTTTTGAGAAATGCACTGACACCATGTCCTGTGTCTGCGCAAAGTTCATGTGGTGCTTCTCCTCTTAAATGACAGCCAATAAACCCATACAAGTAACATATTTTAAAGATCACCTCTCTGTTATTTCAGTGGAGGAATTTTACCAAAGTGTGTCATCATATACTGATTTTTCATGGTTAAGTAGAGCTGTCAATCATGTCAGGGGAAGTGTGTGAGGGACCCTGCGACAGGGCGGAGACTCAGCAGCAGGATTCCCCAGGACTGCTCTCATAATTGGGGGAACATCTGACTTTGTCCCGTGCTGGCTGGCAGATGGTGGGTTGAGGCGGGATCCAAAGGGGGGAGATTTACATCCATTGTCCGGGAGCACAAACTCCACACAGAGACAATAGTATCGGTAAGGGGGCAAAGAACCAGGGTTGGAAAAAAAAAAAACTTTCCTTTTTTTTTTTAATGCCAGATGAACAGGAAATTAAATTTTTAGTCTGCAAAAAAATATAATCAGTATTTTTTGGGCCTAAACTCATTTTGAAACTGAGAATAATTTAAACAAATAATAGGATTTATGTAAAATGTAGAGCAAAAAAAAAATGTGCTTGGGTTTGTTCACTTTTTTAGGTTTATTACAGCCTGAAATGATCCAAATCAGCAGCTAAAGAAACTTTATCATAAAGTATCCAAAATGATCCACCCGTTGGGTTGTTTTTCTATATCCTCCTGAGACCCAGCCTATTGACATGTGTCCTCTGTAGTGGACATTTTTTTGTCCAAAAAAAGACATTAATCACAATGATTACGCATTAAATGGAGAGTTTAAAATTTCCCAAACTTCTCCTATAATCAGCTGTCTATTATATCTATTATGTATTCTTTGTGAAACTGGCTGAAAGTTGTACATTTTAACAGAGAAATCAAGCAAATAGGAAAATCCTCCTATATCCTCCTGAGACCCAGCCCATTGACATGTGTCCTCTGTAGTGGACATTTTGTCCACATGCATATCCTCTTACTCTTTTGATATACTCTATCAACCCCTGGTGTGTTGTAAAGAGGACATCCTAGGCTTTCCAGTGATATGGCATGTGTTGCTTTTTTAATCAATTTGAATGTATTCTTGGTTTAATATCACTCTACAGCAAATAATCTGTTCATTTTTTTTAGTCTTTTCACACTGAAATAGTCCTGTAGTCCACTATACAGTGGACAATAAAAATAAAGTTTAACAAGCCTAAATTGTTAAGATTTTCTTTTAACCCTAAATAGGAAGGAAATAAAAAAAAAAAGTAATTGGAAGACACTTTTTTTTAACTCGGTTCCCAGGAGGATATAGAAAAAACAATGCCAATTTTATCAGCTTTTATTTCTAACTGACTTCATGACCACTTTGGGTTTGATAAGACAGTCTGCTGCATTGATTAAGAACTCATGTCAGGCTGCGGCTCCAAACGCCAATCAGAGCGCAGCGCTGCAGCTGATTGATGGAGCAACCAGACGGTCATTGTGTCGGCTGACACTGATGCGATGCCTCCTCAGAGGAATCACCGCGTTCAAAGGAGCAGACGGCCGGCCGGCGAGCTGCTGAATGCGCGCCTGTCGAGAGCGCACTTGTGTTAGATTCTGACATGAATGAAAAAGACCAAACAGGATTTGCTGTTGCATGGGAGCATTTAAATCCACATTTTAACAAGTGAAACACTCAGAGTTGAACAAATATAAAATATGAAACATGTAACCTTTTGTTAACATTTGTGCACAATTTTGATGTTGAATAACATTGGTGGTCACACACACTTTCATTTCAATCACACCACTGATAAAAGCCTACATTTCTTACTTAAACTGATGCATACAATTGTGCAGTCTTCCCTTTTATCATCACCCTGGTCCAACTTAATGTGTGAAAAGTTTGCTGCCTGAGTCACTGGTTGGATGCTGAATCTGGCAGAAGAAATTTTGACTTGAATGAAAAAGACCAAACAGGATTTGGCTGTACAGACTTAAACCCACATTTTAACAAGTGAAACACTCAGAGATGAACAAATATAAATATGAAAGATGTAATCTTTTGTTAAAATTTGTGCACAATTTTTGATGTTGAATAATATTGGTGGTCTCCTTTCCGCACACACACACACACACACTTTCATTTCAATCGCACCACTGATAAAAGCCTACATTTCTTACTTAAAGGTCCCATATTGTAAAAAGTGAGATTTTCAGGTCTTTTATATTATAAAGCAGGTTTAAGTGCTATATAAATACTGTTAAACTATAAAACTGCTCAATATACGGAGAAATACACACACAGCCCGTATTCAGAAATTGTGCGTTTGAAACAAGCCGTTAGGATTTCTGTCCATTTGTGATGTCACAAATATACAATATTTAGATAATTTGACGGTTTTAAACATAAACATTCTAAATGTGTCCCAGTTTATTTCCTGGTTGCAGTGCATGGGAATGACATCAGGTGACAGGAAGTAAACATGGACCCAAACTGTTGCCCAGCAACGCAATTCCGTTGCAATTCTGTTGCAATTCCATTGAAATGCACTAAAACGGAGCGTTTCAGACAGAGGGTAAATACAGGTATATTCAGGCAGACAGTATGAGGAAAATAAAGTTGTTTTTTTACATTACACTATGTAAACATGTTCTAGTAGAAACACAAAATACAAGTATGAACCTGAAAATGAGCACAATATGGGACCTTTAAACTGAACGCAATTCCGTTGCAATTCCATTGAAATGCACTATAAAACGGAGCGTTTCAGACAGAGGGGTGAATACAGGTATATTCAGGCAGACAGTATGAGGAAAATAAAGTTGTTTTTTTTAACATTACAGCATGTAAACATGTTCTAGTAGAAACACAAAATACAAGTATGAACCTGAAAATGAGCACGATATGGGACCTTTAAACTGACTGTGCAGTCTTCACTTTATCATCACCCTGGTCCAACTTAATGTGTGAAAAGTTTGCAGCCTGAGTCACTGGTTGGATGCTGAATCTGGCAGAAGTCCAAACAAGGGATGCACTTTACACCAATGAAGAGCATCCATTTCAACAATCAGTCCTCCATATGGCACTAAGGCCCCTCCTCCAGGCTCCATCCAGGCAGAGGGTCTCATTCATGCTTCAAGACAGAAAGCACTTCACTGCGAGCTTCCTGGCCCTCGGATCAACTGTTTTGATCCGATCTGGCCCCCCTGACAAAGGAAGACTTTCTGCACATATTACACATATCTGACACTATATAGTGAGAAGGAGTCTCGCTCTGAACTGCGCGAGGAGTTGAGCCCACCGAGCAGGTGACCGTTTGCGCGCTGCAGGTTTTGCGCTTTGGACAATGCTTGCAATTAGTGGTGGGAATCTATCTATTATCACCGTTTCAGCCTTAAAAGAAAGTGTGCGTGGATTTTTAACTGCAGGCGCCTTCTGAAGCATCATCACACATCAAATCGGTCATTTATTTGCGCCTTGTTGGAGTTGGACCTCTCTGGTGTTGTTTGACCACAGTGCTTTTGCTCTCCAGCTTTTCAGCTTCTTTTTTTTTCTTAAGTTCAAAAAAAGTGTACCGCAGGACAGGGCTTTAAATGTTCGGGATTGGGGAGCATCTGATACGAGAAGTGAGCGGATTAAAAGAGAGGAGTCTTGCAGAGGAGATGGATCCGGTCCGGTCGTGGGTGCGTAATGTTGGAGTCGTGGATGCGAACGTTGCTGCTCAAAGGTACAGTACAATAAACTCATCTGTTGACTCTCTGTCACTAGATTAAATATGCATGTACATATTTCATCTAACAGTGACAGGGATAAGCATGCAAGAATTAAAAGAGTGTTTTCTTCCAGATGATTGTTGTAGTAAATATAAGAAGTAAACATCAAGTAAATATTTGCCAAACTTAGTCCTTATCCCCAAAACCAACTGTGTTAAATAACATTGAAACAGGAGAAAATGTCCTCAGAGGGGGAGGAAATACAGTAAAAAGGATCACTGTTGCAGTAAAATTTGTTTGAAATTGCAACTATTGTAAAGTCAAAATATAATTTACCAGAGAATCCTAAATAAAAACAGCCTTCAAACAAAACATCCTCTGGTCGTGTACAATTAAAAGACTTACTTACTTACTGCTGATGCAGAACACTGTAGCTGTAGATGAGTTTGTTTTTCAGTCATAAATCCTCTAAACTGGTGGTACAGCATTATGGTTTTATATCACAAGAGTTTAACATTTCAGATTGTTCTCTTATTTTCCAGGCTTAAGCCTGAGCTGCTGTCAGGCTTGTTGACAACGTGATTTATTTTGCATCATGAGCACAATATAGTTTATAATGTGTGACTATTTCACAACAGAAAAAGAGCTGCAAACTACTTGTTGCAAAAGGTGACACGAGCCCCTTTAAAACGCAATGACCCAAACTCATAAAACGACTTTAAATATGAAGAAAGAGCAACACTTGATATTAATATTGTTTTTAAAGTATCCTAATAAAAGGTCACAAAAGAAAAGTATAGGCCCATTTTACCAAAACGTAAAACTAATAATCAGAACTATCCGACTTTAACATAAAGTTACACACAAGCAGCATTTGATCAGATAATTTACTCTTGTGCAAAACTTACATATTTAGTTAACACAATTTAATTTGAGATTTTATTTAATTTCTGAAAACCTGTAAATGACTAAAGCTGAATATATTTTTTTCCCCAGACCAGCTGTTTTAGTTGATGGAAAACACTTTAATCGTCAGCGGGCAACACACTTTATACATTTATTATTTTACATCAGCAGATTTAACAGTTTTAATATTGTTGATTTATTTTTGTTTTGTTTTCCAAATTCCCCCAAAATGTCCAATCATCATCTTCACATTTTTCATGTCTTTACCAACACACGCATCAGTGTTCTCATAACCGACTTGTGTCCAAAGTTTAGAAATCAGAATAAAGTCAGAGAAATAGAAAGCAACAAGTTAATTAGTATAATACATATATCTTAATATATATAGAATATAAATAGCAAATTATACAACAATGGCTCTATTCTAACTGAATTTAGGTTATTTGATATCATAGAGTATTTTACTGAACGTTAAAATATAATTTTAAATATCTCGATTGTAATATTTTATCCAAAAAACAACAACAAACAAAAAATAAAACAAAAAAATCGTCATTTTCCATCGGGCTTTTTTTTGTTCATAAAAGAAACGTTTTAGGCTATGAGGAAAAAAATCCATAAACTACTTTTGGGTTATTTGAAAAGATTTTAGATCAAAATTAAATTTACAAAAAAACTCCTTCAGACTTTTTATTATGCCTAAAAGCCTATAATCTTTAAGTTATTTTAATTCAACAGTAGCCTGTTTACATTTAGTCATTTTTAACCAAGATGCCACCATCAGTTCTAAAGTCAAAAGTGTTGATTATATTGATGACTTTTCAGTTTTCAAGCTAGTATGTAATATATAATATATAATATATAGTATGGTTTTCCTGGTTTTCCTTTTTGCTTTGGTTTTTGTGTGTAAACCTAGACCACATTAATTTCTTATTGACAAGAAAAATGGCCTTTAAGTTATGGGGAAAAACAAGATATTTATAAATAATCTATATGTTGTTTTTTCATTTTCTTATTTGCAAATTATTGATAATTATTGTATGGATAAACTGAAGGCCTTTACAACTGAGAATTAAAAAAATATATATATTGTAACCAATATGAAATTAAATGATTTAAAAAACGAATATAGTGTAAAATTAAGTTTTCATGATTTATTGCCTTTAAAGTTTTTAGTTTTAGTTTTATTTAGATTTGAGAAATATTTTCAACCACCAATGGATTATATGCATTGTTAGATGGTAATTTAATTACACACACTTTTCTATTGATCAGTATAAATCAGTTAATTGTAACACAATGTGAATGTGTGGATCTGACTTTCTCTTCCTGTTGTGTCCCCAGTGGAGTAGCTCTGTCCAGAGCTCATTTTGAGAAGCAGCCGCCCTCGAATCTCCGCAAGTCCAACTTCTTCCACTTTGTCCTGGCGCTCTACGACAGACACGGCCAACCTGTGGAGGTGGAGAGGACTGCCTTTGTGGACTTTGTTGAACATGACAAGGTGTGTTTCTGTCTTAATGATCATTTATTTCAGGATCAGTTCACTATATCATATTCACAGTTATTTCAGGGACATTTTTAACACCCAAAAACCATAAATCTGAAGCATCATCATCTGAAAAATAACAGAATGCATTAGTAATATATTTCAGCTGTAACCAGGTGCTCAGCTTGATCTCCCCCATCTCCAGTAAAGCCAAGCATATATCGAACAGCTGACGGCTACATGTTTACACAAGCTCTCCCCTCAATGAGCTGATGATGTGGGATTGAAAAAGAATATCTAATGACTAATTAGCAGCTTGCCTCATTAGGAGGACATCACTACTTTTTAAAATGCAAATTATGCTTGCTCCTGTTAAGTTATACAGTGAACTAATCATCAAAGTCTCTTTTCCTTCATGTGCCCCCCTCCCATACTCTAAATACTGCTGTGGGTGGGGGCGTGGGAGCTGGATTCCTCAGGTTGGACAGACCAAAATAAGGACGGGAGCAGTGTGGAGACAGAGTTAGAAAGAGACTGCCTGCAGTGGGAGCCTTATGCCCAGTGTTGACGGATGTTTCTGCCTTGTGGCGAGGGGAGCGAGAGCCTCCTAAACTGGCAACACATCTCCCCTGTGAGAAAGACAAGAGGACAGCGTCCTGTCAGCTGAAGTTCAAACATAGTTTTACTATGAACTTCATTGGGAGGGAGGGAGAGGGCTAACGCCAGGGCTGAAAGCTGTCAGTGTGCTCCCCTTTGTGCCACACAGGCCAGCGTAGAGTAATATGACGGCTGTGGAAGAGTTCATTTTCTGCATGGTTAACCTGGCATCTGTTTTTGCTTTGTAATTATGCAGAGGTAGAGTGATGGCAAGGCGGAATAAACGCTCCTCTGTGTATATTTCACAAAACTTATGAAGCTAGGCATCCATCTATCTCCTGACATTAAGTCTCAATCTCACTTTTGATATTAAGCTTGGAGCTCTCTTACTTTCCAACTTGCATCTTAATTTCCCTCCACTTCTTCCTTCCTTCCTTCCTCACAACTGTCTCCTTCTTCCAGTTTCTCTACTTCTCCAACCTCCTCGTTCTCTCCTCCTCCTCCTCTCTGGCGCTCGTCTCTGTGATGCCATCCTCCTGGGTTATTGGACCAGAGAGCATTCCTTTGAGACCACTTAGAAAGACCAGTAGAGGTAGAAGAAGAGAAGGAAAGAGGGGGAACAAGAGACAGAGAGGGGGGAGAGAAGGAAGAAGTGAGATGCTGGTGGAGAGCCTGGGGGAGGGAGGGATAGCGGAAAGGAAGTTTTTCTGTCAAGGTCGACTGCTGCTCAGTCTCACATACAGTACTTTCCACACTTTTCACACACACACACACACACACACACACACACACACATATAGCCATTCTACCTCGTTGCGAGGAGGACCACTGCATTTGATCTTGAGGTTTTAGGAGTTTGCATCAGACACGATAGTTCAACCTCTACAAAGAGCATCCGACTCAAGGTTAAGCGCTCGGCTCTTGAACACAACCAAAGGTCCCACATGAGCTCTGAGCCCACAACCCTCTGATCTCAGTGCTACTGTCAGGGAAGGGCGAGCTGCAGGATTAGGAGAGACTCGCTGTGCTCAACACGGCATGGGGATGCTCAGCTGTGCTTATCTGTGTCTCAAATGTGCTTAACTGCATGCCCTGCGTTTGTCTGTCTTGTCTCGTTCCAAGGAGCAGACGGGAGAAAAGACCAACAACGGTACGCACTACAAGCTGCAGCTCCTGTACAGCAACGGTGAGTCAAACACGAGTCTTCAGATTATGGGGTTCTTTGCCCTTTGAGGTGTCTCATTTGATCATTTAGACGACGGCGTGGAGCCCTGCATGTAACAGGTGTTGAAGAAAGGTCAGCGGCGACACCAGCGCGCTGACACTTTTCCACTTAAGTGATCCTCCTCTTCATCCTTACCTCACTTCTCCTCTCTGAGCTCATGAATTACCTTCGTTTAATCACTGGTTTGTACAATTCAGCTCTGCGAGGAGCCACTTCTGGGTGCATGTATGGGGAAATGAGGTACATGTTGCCACCCCACCCTACCCCCTCTCATCCCCTCCAACTCCTCCACCCCCCATGGTGCTTTCACATCAGATCGGGGGATACACAGAGAAATCTGGTTCCCATGAGCCACTGCTGCCCCTACTCTGCCATCGCAGTGGCACCCATGGGAGAGAAGATAAAAGACATGTTCCAGAGCAACCCCCTTATACACCCACCATACACACACGCACACACACATGTACGTACAAGCACACCAAAAGCACTTCCTCTGCATCCCCTCCTCTCATCCCCTTCCCCCAAGCGATATCAAAGGCATCTCAATCGAGACTTTGATGAGAGGAACACATTTTGAAAGCAACACTCTCCAAAGTCTCTATAAAAAAAAAAATCCTCGGGTAATGCGCTCTTCTCTCTCAAGAACCAATTCATTACATCTCGTTTCCCTATCTTGTGTGATTTAGAGCGGAGCATCCAGAGGTTCAGGTGTTACTGGAAATCTCACACACCTGATTACACAGAAGGAGAGACAAAAAGACATTAAATTAAACCCCTTAACAAGCCGATCAGGTGCTGTTTTACTTGTTGGTGTCTGTAATCTCCAGACAGTTCGTCTAAACTTGGGAATAATCAGAAGTAAACTGAGAAATAACCACAAAAGAAGAAGGAGTTTGACAAATCGTGAGAATGTGGTTGTAAATTCTGGCCTCAGAGCCGAACATGACTGATAATCATCAAACATCAAATAACTCTCAATCCCCTCAGAAACCATCAGAGAGAAAATATGGACTGCATGCCAATCTTATTCCTCCATGTTGGCTGGACTGAGTTCAATGCTTTTTTGCTGAGAGCTTGTCCAGAGTTAAAAAAAAAAAAGATTGATGTCATAAATCTTTCCATTTTATTTTGAGAATCCTCAGCGCCATTTTTATCAACTGGTTAGAGGCGGTTTAGGAGTTTTAGTTGCTTCATTTATGGTTATGTTTGCAGCAGGCCCTTTTCACAGCAGCCATCTTGACCTGTCACTGCAGGGTGAACACAGGTGTAATTAATAACATAAATTGTTGCTCGGATCCATTTAGGTGTGCCAGGGCTCTGGTATTGTGCATGCTGGTACACTGGAATGGCTGTGACACAAATAGATTTAATTTGATCTGTGTTTACCCTGCTATGACATGTCAAAATGGCCATTTAACTAAAGCACTAATGGCACAAGATCACACAGTCAGTTTCTTTGTTCAGTAAAACCTCCCTAATGCCTAAAACGACTTGGCAAAGATAACCAATTTCTGTTTTGTTTCTGCAGGGGTTCGCACGGAGCAGGATCTTTACGCACGACTCATCGACTCCGTCACTAAACAGGTTGGTAAACCCTCAGATGTGTAAGTAGATAGATAGATAGATAGATAGATAGATAGATAGATAGATAGATAGGTAGGTAGGTAGATAGATAGATAGATAGATGGATAGATGGATAGATAGATAGATGGATAGATAGATAGATAGTTGTACTTTATTGATCCCAAATTGTAAAATTATTGTGTTA
>CAKAKR010043116.1:23612-33612 GCA_916700685.1 Adelosebastes latens | reverse complement strand
TTAATGTGAATGAGGTCGCTTGTAGTGACAAACCCACAGAGAGTTATCACTCGACTCTGCAGTTCCCCTCAGCGCTACAGAACCTTTTAGCACCTTTCAGCTAATTGTTTTGGTTTCACGGCACACAACTTTAGCTATTTTCAGTGAAAAAGCAAACACAGGGCTTTCATCCAGGAGACCGCTGTTCATGTCCTGGGTGTGTTTCACGTGTTTCATGTTACAATCAGCTGATCGTTCGTGTCCCCCTTTTTTACAATGTCAAGTAACATTTTCACTGTACAAACGTAGTCATTTTAAACCCAACCATGTTGTTTTTTCCTAAACCTAACTATAGTGGTTTTGTTGCTTAACCTAAGCAAGTGTTTTTGTTTAACTCACAACAGTAAGCAAGTGTTTACTGCAACCGAAAAGTGATGCCGAGGGGTCTGACAAAGCGTCAGCATGTGACGAGTTGAAATGAGAACGTGTTGCAGCTGCTGTCCCCAAGTGGCAACATGTTTTTATTATCACTGCTTTAAGCCTACAGAAAATTTCGACAAAAATCCAAGGAAAGTGCAGTATTAATTCCAGTATAATGTGCTATTAGTTTAGGTTTATGCACAAATGTCAATCTTCTGATACTGAGGCTGGGAGAGCTACAGACGTACTTGTCATCGTCTGAAGGCCGGCCTTCTCTCCGGGGCTTAAATAACCATTTAGTGAAAAGTGCATCTCGCTCTCTCCATAGGTGCTCCTCGCGTGTAGGCAACCAGCATGTCGGGAAGCAGCGGCTGTCCATTGGTAGAAACTGTGAACGTCTAGGAACCGTTGAGCATGAGTTCCTGCACGCTCTGGGCTTCTGGCACGAGCAGTCCAGAGCTGACCGCGATGATTACGTCAACATCATGTGGGATCGCATTAAACCTGGTAACATTGATTTGTAACACCTTGAATTACAGTTCAAAACTTTTTATAAATAAGCGACAAACTGTACAGAAACTATTATTTCTCCTCATACTATCTGAATCCACTTTCAAAAACAAAGGGCCGTATTCTTCCTGATATTCTTTTTATGCCTTCCTCAGGTAATGACCACAACTTCAGGAAATACGACGACACAGTGTCCAGCGCTCTGGGCGTTCCCTATGACTACGGCTCTGTAATGCACTACAGCAAGACGTCCTTCAACATCGGCTCCGATCCCACCATCGTCACCAAGATCCCCCACTTCATGGATGTGATCGGTCAGAGGATGGGGTTCAGCGCCAGTGACCTCGCCAAGCTCAACCGCCTCTACAACTGCAGTGAGTAATCTCAAGCTGTCATTCTGCCCAGCAAACAATAAATGAGACATAAAACCTGCACTTTGAGTGTTTGAACAGTCAACAAACTAAATCACCTCATAAAATAGGAATGATTTTTGTCCCATAATAACCTAGCAGATTTACAGGAAAGGTCAGAGTTTATCTGGCATAAGATGATGCTAACATATATTGATAATCTTGGGCAATAATCTATAATTTATCAGCCCTTAATAATACCGGGGGATGCCACAAATTACTTATCATACAGCCATAGCTTCATTAAAGCCGAATGTTTTCAGGCTTCAGATCAGTACACAGTTCTATGTTTTCTTCTGCATCCAGGTGAACTTCCTGCTCTCTACCTGCAATATCACCCCTCAGTTATCAAGCTGACTGATCGAGCACTGTGTCATATCGATATCTTTCTGTATGTCCTCCACATATCTCGAGAACCGTTAATCCGATCAACTTCACACTTGGCGGGTGCATTGCTGGGGACCCAAGGGAGTGCAGTGTCAAATGTGGTGCGATTTGACCAGATGGTGGTGCTTTAACAATGAACTTTACGTTTTGGCGTAACGCTCAGAAAAAAATGTTATTGGGCAGCCGAATTACAAGTTATCATCAGTTGGATTAACCCAGACCACAATTCAACTTGCTATGAATTATGGGATGCTCATCCTTTTCACTGTCATACATAGTTCAAAAGAAAATGGCGCTCAGCACCGTGCACTCGCCATAGAAATAGAATGAGTAAGCCCGCTACAACGGTACACATAACAATGGCCGCCGCTCTGATCCTGCTATGTTTATTTGGATGGGAATGTCCGTTCTACTCTCATTTTATTTCTATGTTAACAATATTTTAACAATCCAACCAGAACATGCATAAGGTTAAATCTTATTTTTCATTTGGATGATGCATATTCTGGCAAATAATCCTCAGTTTCCTCCATCAATGATTGGTAAGGGATTTTCAGACTGGACGGGAGCCGGTATAACTTTACTGTTCTTTACTTAAAATCATTTCAACAAATTTTAGTGGAATATGACTTAGCTCTTGTTGTTTAGGCTACAGTTGCGTGGTTTCTTACATTCTGTCAGAATGTATAGAAGTGGCGATGTATCTATATATTATCTATGCAAAAATATACCGTTTATTATCATTCCAGGATTATGACGGGAATGGTAAAGAAAGTTCCAGTCAAACAAGATAAAAGTCTCAACTCACTGTACTGATGTATCTTGATGACATTGTCACTGTTTCCTCTCCACAGCCACGTCTTCTAACTTTGTGGACAGCTGTGACTTTGAGTTGGAGAACATCTGTGGGATGATTCAGGGTCCTGGCAAAGCAAAGTGGGAACAACGTAGTTCTGTGAGCGGAGGGCCTCAGACTGACTTCTCCAACATGGGACAATGCAAAGGTGACGGTCAATGAAAACAAAGACATGTTATGGTGCTGAACTTTGTTCAAAGTCCAGGACTTTCCTTTTTATATCTACTGACTGACTGCAGTCCCAATTTGGCATCTTGGGTTTGAACATTTTTATTTATTTATGACACACTGGAAAATGCAGTTAAAGTAGTCTTATACTATACACATACACATCTGTGCTGTTATCCAGTGAGCAATTATTAAAGAAAGCTAATCACTGTATCACCTTATAGCCTCATATATAGCTGGCATTGGTGTTTAGTGTCTGAAGACATTTTAAAAACAAAGGTGTCTCGAGTGATTTATAACATAACCTGTACAAAGTACAGGCTGGTAGTAAAAACACAGATAAATACCTATTTATTAGTGATTTATTAGCTACAATTTAGAGTGTGTTTCTTTCATTAGTTGTTATAAAAAGCTGAAACATAATTCTGGGATTTACTGCTCACACTAAGCTAAAAAGCTATCCACCCCTGTGCTGACTAATAAACTTTGAGCCCCTCATCGTCATCATTTTAACAAAGATATGACAAGACATGGATGTCTCTGCTGAGGGTAGAGAAACTGTTCAGGAAATGTGCTCTAAGTCCAGGCAGTACGACCTGGAGGAGACTTTAAAGATGATCTATATGATATCCAGAGCATTAATACAGTATACATATTATGTAAGGGATAATGTACAGCGGGACGGTCATTGTTGTGGAATAAGCCCTGACAGGGTGATGCAGAGGGGTTGTTTATTTCTCAACAATGACCTGCTCGCTGTACATTATCCCGCTTATTACACGGCTACTTACTTAAGAAATCAATAATTTGACACAAAAATGGTCCGCCAGGGTCTGACATCATCACTGCGTCCTTAGCAATGGTCTGTTATACATAGGAGCAGTCTGCTTTAAATAACAGACTGCAGAACGCTGTGATTGACCAATCAGAATTGAGTATTCAACAAAGCTGTGTAATAAACATATGTAATATTATGTAAAGATATAGGCGTAGTGGAGTAACAGAGAGTGAATTCGCTCTCCCTCTGCGTGTGTTGTAATATGAGCTTCTCTGTGCTTTGTTGACAAAGCCGGGCCGGCCGCACGTGCTTTTAGTGCATGTAAGCGTGCACCACTTGCTAGCTCACAGCCACTGCTCTGCACTGCTCTCATACGGCGGTTACAGCTGATAACAGCTGCCGTCCCGACCGACCGACGGCATCGTCACAGAAGCGTAGCACTCAACCTTCGGTTCCCTCCCAGGTTAACACTGATAGCTCTGTCAGCACTGTTGCTGTTCTTTTCACTGTTAGCACCATTAGCTGCTAGCCGCCAGCTCACCTGTCGCCATGTTGAGAACAGTGCGGAGGCAATCAAAATGATCCCAATCTCACATTTAGCACCTTTAAGCATACTTAATTGAAAATGATGTAGAAGGATCTTGAATATGGTACCATAAAATGTAATATGACAATCTTCAGAGGTCATACATTACCCACTGTTGTCTCCTCCTGCCCTCAGGAACAGGCTACTTCATGCACTTCAGCACAGCCTCCGCTAAACCCGGTGAACACCCATTCCTGGAGAGTCGTTGGCTTTACCCCAAACCTGGAGCCCAGTGTCTGCAGTTCTTCCTCTATAACACCGGGGCAGATGATGATGTCCTCAATATCCGGGTGCGAGAGTATGACGATGCCAACCCCAGCGGTAAACTGAAGCTCTTCAAGAGAATTTCAGGTAACAAATGAAATAATACATATTATATGATATACAGTATAGTATAGTTATAATTAAAGCCCAACAAAAAACATATATTGTGTAACCAGAATAATTTGAAAGAAGCTGAAATCGAATCAAAAACTCAAATATTTCACATACGACCTCAACCATAGTAATAAATTAGTGATTCATAGTGTAATATTAATGTCTATTCTATCTGTTCTCTTTACAGGAGGCGTCATGGGCTCCTGGGAACTGCACAACATCAATCTGAATGTGACAAAGAAGGCCCGTGTGGTTTTTGAGGGCGTGAGGGGAAAGAACCCATCGAAGGGAGGTCTCTCTCTGGACGACATTAACCTGTCATCCACAAAGTGTCCTCAGCACATCTGGCACATCCGCAACATCACGCGCCTGCTGGCCACCACACCAGCAGGAAAGAAACTGTACAGCCCTCGCTTTCCGTCACCAGCAGGTTACTACTTTCAGGTAAATGCCGTTTAAAGAGGACCTATTATGCTTATTTTCGGGTGCTTACTTGTATTTTTGGTTTCTACTAGAACGTGTTTACATGCTTTAATGTTCAAAATCGCTTTATTTTTCTCATACTGACTGTGCACCTCTTATCACTTGACAAGATTGGTCAATCAAACCTAACTTTTCGGACTCCGCTCCAACTAGCTTTTTTTGACGCTGTGCAAAACTAGCCGCTAGGCAAAATGTGTTACTTGGTGACATCACCACGTTACGAAAGAAAAGGCGGGACTTCAAGCAAGGCGTTTCAGGCAGTTCAGGAGCAGTGTTTCTGTGGGAGAGAGAAACTCCCTTTGGCGTGGACTTTGGGCTTTGTAACTTTGCAGACCTTTTACATGGACAAAAAAAACTATATAACACACTAAAGGAGAGGGAAAAAGCACAAAAGCATAATAGGTCCTCTTTAAATATTTGATTCTCTCAATCTTGATGAAATCCAAAGCTTGACACACCTGTTGTGCGTAGTTGTGGTGTCTGTAAGCTAAACATGGGGAATTTATGTTCTGAGGAGGCGTTAAGTGAATGGTCAATTGACATATGTTACCATCATATGCTGGCACAGTACTTTAACGTTACTTCATACTGCTCTGTGATCTGTAGGTCGGTGTGTACCTAAACGGAGAAAGCAACCATCCAGGATACATGGCCATCTACTTCTCCCTGACCTCAGGCCCCAACGACCAAAGACTCAAGTGGCCGTGTCCGTGGCAGCAGGCAACTATGGCCCTAATGGATCAGCAGTCTGACATCAGACAGCAAATGAACATGCAACGAATGTTCACCACTGACCCCGACAAGAAGTCCTCTGACGGTAAGAGAAGGGTGGATAACTCGTAGTAGTGTAGCCACTCATTCTCTTCTTTGTACAATGAATTGTTGTCAAACGGAGAATGACAGTTCACCTGTTTGTCCCAGGCACTGAGTACTACTGGGACAATCCCATGAAGGTGGGCACTAATGTGACTGCGTCTAATGGCAGCTATTACTATCGAGGCCCAGGCACCGGAACAAATAGCTTCCTCACCCACAGCAGACTAATGAGCAGAAACTTCATCAAAGGAGATGATGCCTTCTTCCTCTTCAGCCTGGAAGGTGCGAAGTCATTCAGATGGGACAACTATATTGTATATCTAGGATCATCCTGTCTATGAAATGTCATGTTGTTGTCTACTTGTCCTCAGATATATCCAATCTGCTGGTACCTCAGGCCCTACCCTACTCTGCAGTCCACGCTGACCCCAGTCTGATGAAGGCTGCAGACCAAGGTGCTCCGCAGGGAGCTAATAACCTCACGCTGGTCATAGCTGTAGCAGGGTCTGTGGCAGCAGCCATGTTGGTGGTTACAGTGCTCATCGTAGGGAATGCCTGGAGGAGGAGGAGGAGATACCAGAAGAGCGACAAGGCAGTGATCATACAGGACATGCCTGGATTCATGGAAGTGAGGGTTAAACAATAGCACTAATTCATCATAGCAAGAATTTACCATGCCTCATTTGTGCCAACACATCTAAATGTACTAAATATATATCTCTATTTCGTTACAGGAGTAGCCGACCAAAGATTTACCTTGATGTCCCGATAAAAGGAAAACATCAGTACTTATCAGAAGAGAGAGCGCATTACTAAATTATCTGTTTAATCAGACTGTCACCTGACTCCTTTTCATGTATAATTAGAATTTGTATGTTAGAAATAAAATCTCTGACCACATGCATGTTCAAACCATTTGTTTCCTTCTTCATTACCAGTCAGGGAATGACTGATTTACAGTATTGTGGTTACTTTTCGAGTCCTCAACCATGTAATTGTAAGCTGTGAGGGTACTTAGGCATAATCTGACCCGCCAGATGATTTGTTACATAGAACCATTTAAGAAGCCGTCATCGCAAACAGACACTTTCAAAAAATACTTGGCAGGTGATTGGATGAACCATCTGTCAATCAAATTCTTGCCGAAATCAGTCAGGAGAAGAGCGAAAACATCTCAACATTTTTGTAAATCAAAAAAACAAAAGTCTGATGTAAATTTTAAATGAACGGCAAAACTGCTGCTAAGAATAAAACCTTTGATATGAACATGCTTTCTCTTACTAGTGTATTATCTATTTGAGTATAGTGAAATTAAACAGTCATTCCCAAAGACTGGGTCGAGACCATAGACTGTATATAAAGATGGACGACATGACAGCTCCCCAAAAGTGATAGTATGTCAAAAAAAGTCATAGTATAGTCTGTCGAAAAAAAGTCATGGTATAGAATGTCAAAAAAAAAACTCATAGTAAAGTATGTCGAAAAAGTCATAGTATAGTATGTATACAAAATAAAAAAAGTCCTAGTATAGTATGTCAAAAAAATAAAAAAGTCATAGTATAGTATGCCGAAAAAAATTCATAGTATAGTATGTTAAAAAAAGTCGTAGTATAGTATGTCAAAAAAATAAAAAAGTCATAGTATAGTACGTCGAAAAAAGTCACAGTATAGTATGTTGAAAAAATTTAAAAGTCATAGTAAAGTATGTCGAAAAAAAGTTATGGTATAGTATGTCAAAAAAATAAAAAGTCATAGTATAGTATGTCAAAAAAAAAATCATTGTATAATATGTTGAAAAAATAAAGAATTCATCATGTAGTATGTCAAAAAAATTATAAAAAGTCATAGTATAGTATGTTGAAAAATAAAAAAAAGTCATAGTATAGTACATCGAAAAAAGCCATAGTTTAGTATGTCGAAAAAGTCAGTATAGTATGTCAAAAAAATGAAAAGTCATAGTATAGTATATCGAAAAAAAGTCATAGTATAGTATGTGGAAAAAAAAAACATTTGAACAGTGTTAGCAGAAGCTTTTGCTAACTTTGTTTGGTAAAGTTGGAAAGATATTCACAGATTCAAACTTCCCGGATCAATAACTCATAAGTGAAACATTGTTAAAACACAAACGACGGCTCTTTCTAACCGTAGTAAGGTAGACAACGTGCTACAACCTAATTTTAATCAAAACGAGCCGTCCTCCGAGTTGGACAAATAACATTGGTCTCTATGTGCAGCCGGCTGTGAGACGAGTGGTCGGGGACCGCTGTGGATCAGATAGTTAGAAAATGCCATGAAATAGAAAGAGCTGATCATCAAGGAATCTGTGGTGAACGAGAGCTTTGTTCAGTAGAGACTTGTGGTAGAAATGACTAGTCAGAATCAAATTGTAGATATCTGAAACTGGAATTACGACTAGTCATAATTAAGTTGTGAATATCCGCAATGTGGATAGTTTGAATCGTACTAGTCAATGTAATCAGGGAAATTAGAGTTTTGCCTTGTCAAAATAGAATAAGGGATATCTTGAATTTTTTACTAGGCAAAATGGTTGCAAATATCTCTAATGAATATCCTGTCTATAGTATGTTGAAAAAATAAAAAAAAGTCATAGTATAATATGTCGAAAAAAATTAAAAAGTCATAGTATAGTAGTAGTATACTTTCAAATACAAGTCATAGTATAGTGTGTTGAAAATAAGTCATAGTAAAGTAAGTCAAAAAAGTCATAGTATAGTATGTAAAAAAAATAAAAAAGTCG
The DNA here is from genome assembly GCA_916700685.1 of Adelosebastes latens. Taxonomy (NCBI): domain Eukaryota; kingdom Metazoa; phylum Chordata; class Actinopteri; order Perciformes; family Sebastidae; genus Adelosebastes; species Adelosebastes latens. Next base: position 25,083 of record CAKAKR010043116.1, on the reverse strand, counting down.
TAGTATTGTATGTCGAAAAAAAGTTATAGGATAGTATTTCAAAATAAAAAAGTCATAGTATAGTATATCGAAAAAATTAAAAGTCATAGAATAGTATGTTGAAAAAAGCCATAATATAGCATGTAGAACAGAAAAAAAATAGTACAATAATATATAATAATAATAATAGAATAAGGGATATCTTGAATTAGAGTTTTGACAGGGCAAAATGGTTGCAGATATCTCTAATGAATATCCTGTCTAGCTATTAAATGTTAAAACGGCTTTCCATAGTGGATAATCAACTTATTCAGGAGATAGCTCAAATAAATATGAAATATCATAGATATGCCAAAAATACACTGCATGGAGGGGGCTTTCAATTTTAAGTGGAAAGTTTCTGAAATGCTCAGAGTTCACGAGTTGTGACGTGTTCGTTGACGTTGTCAGAAATGGCAGAGGCCATGGAAGTTTTATGTCTAAAAAGTCACTTAGAAAACAAAAAGTCCTACCTCTTTTCCCTGTTCCTTGGTCCGAAATAAGCTTTCCTCCAGCTGTCCGACGGTGCGTCGCTGCACTGGAGTGTCCAATCTCCGTCCGCACCACGAAGTCCAGCCGCCCACACTTTCTGTCCATGTTTTGCACAAATGCAAAAAGTAACTACGTACAAATGTTAACATTGCGCGGTTGTAGATGGCGTTCTTCCAGTCGCTCTTTGTCCTTTGTCATCACCAAATACTTGCCATTAATTCAACATTTCAACGTCAATCCATTTATAACAAAAGTAAATCTCTCAAAGTAAAACAGCAGCATCATATCCTGACTCCCAGTAAAGACCTCGCTGTGCACCGCACCTGTTTATAATCAGTATTCACTTAATAGACTCACCACAGCGCCACTCGGTGGCCACCATGTGAATGGCTCAAAAAAGAAGCAGCATAGTACAACAACAACATAGTATAGTAGGTCAAACAAAATCATTAAAAAAGTCATAGTATAGTTTGTTGAAAAAAGTCATAGTCTAGTATGTCATAAAAAGCCATAGTAGCCTATAGTAGGCATATGTCAAAAAAGTCAGTAGTAAAAAAAATCATTCAAAAAACTCATAGTATAGTTAGTATGTATAAAAGTCATAGTATGACTAAAATTCATAAAAAAGGCCATAGTATAATATATCTAAAAAAAGTCACAAATAAGTCATAGTATAGTGTGTCTAAAAAAGTAATTACAAACTCACAGTGTGGTATGGTATGGTACAGTATTTAGAGTTAAATAAATTAACATTATTTACTTTATTAATAAAGTTATTATTAAAATTAAGTTTATTATAAGTTATTATAAATCATTATAATGCTTGGATATGCTTATCAATACATACAGTATGCATGTGTGTGTGAATATATATATATAATATATATATTAGAGAAATAATTAACACTCAAATGATAATTTAATTTGAGGAAACCTCAAATGTGTGTATCTTTTTTTATAT
>CAKAKR010043116.1:0-23592 GCA_916700685.1 Adelosebastes latens | reverse complement strand
CCACAAAGTGTCCTCAGCACATCTGGCACATCCGCAACATCACGCGCCTGCTGGCCACCACACCAGCAGGAGAGAAACTCTACAGCCCTCGCTTTCTGTCTCCAGCAGGTTACTCCTTCCAGGTAAATGCCGTTTAAAGAGGACCTATTATGCTTATTTTCAGGTGCACACTTGTATTTTAGGTTTCTACTAGAACGTGTTTACATGCTTTAATGTTCAAAATCGCTTTATTTTTCTCATACCGACTGTGCTGCAGCACCTCTTACCACTTGACCAGATTGGTCAATCAAACCTAACTTTCTGGACTCCGCTCCAACTAGCTTTTTTTGACGCTGTGCCAAACCAACCGCTAGGCAAAGTGTGTTACTTGGTGACATCACCACGTTACGGAAGAAAAGGCAGGACTTCAAGCAAGGCGTTTCAGGCAGTTCAGGAGCAGTATTTCTGTGGGGGAGAGCGACTTCCTTTGGCGTGGGCTTTGTAACTTTCCGGACCTTTTACGTGGACAAAAAAAACCATATAACACACTAAAGGAAAGGGAAAAAGCACAAAAGCATAATAGGTCCTCTTTAAATACTTGATTCTCTCAATCTTGATGAAATCCAAAGCTTGACACACCCGTTGTGCGTAGTTGTGGTGTCTATAAGCTAAACATGGAGAATTTATGTTCTGAGGAGGCGTTAAGTGAATGGTCAATTGACATATGTTACCATCATATGCTGGCACAGTACTTTAACGTTACTTCATACTGCTCTATGAAATCTAGGTCGGTGTGTACCTAAATGGAAAAAGCGACCGTCCAGGATACATGGCCACCTACTTCTACCTGACATCAGGCCCCAACGACCACAGACTCAAGTGGCCGTGTCCGTGGCAGCAGGCAACTATGGCCTTAATGGATCAGCAGTCTGACATCAGACAGCAAATGAACATGCACCGAATGGTCACAACTGACCCCGACAAGAAGTCCTCTGACGGTAAGAGAAGGGTGGATAACTCGTAGTAGTGTAGCCACTCATTCTCTTCTTTATACAATGAATTGTTGTCAAACGGAGAATGACAGTTCACCTGTTTGTCCCAGGCACTGAATACTACTGGGACGATCCCAGGAAGGTGGGCTCTAAAGTGACTGCGTCTGATGGCAGCTATTACTATCGAGGCCCAGGCACCGGAACAAGTAGCTTCCTCACCCACAGCAGACTAAAGAGCAGAAACTTCATCAAAGGAGACGATGCCTTCTTCCTCTTCAGTCTGGAAGGTGTGGAAGTCATACTTTATACTGTATATTTAGGATCATCCTGTCTCTGAAAGGTCACGGTTGTTGTCTACTTGTCCTCAGATATATCCAATCTGCTGGTACCTCAGGCCCTACCCTACTCTGCAGTCCACGCTGACCCCAGTCGGATGAAGGCTGCAGACCAAGGTGCTCCGCAGGGAGCTAATAACTTCACGCTGATCATAGCTGTAGCAGGGTCTGTGGCAGCAGCCATGTTGGTGGTTACGGTGCTGATCGTAGGGAACGCCTGGAGGAGGAGGAGGAGACACCAGGAGAGCGAGAAGGCGGTGATCATACAGGACATGCCTGGATTCATGGAAGTGAGGGTTAAACAATAGCACTCATTCATCATAGCAAGAATTTACGTTGCCTCATTTGTGCCAACGCATCTAAATGTACTAAATATATATGTCTATTTCGTTACAGGAGTAGCCGACCAAAGATTTACCTTGATGTCCCGATAAAAGGAAAACATCAGCACTTATCAGAAGAGAGAACGCATCACTAAATTATCTGTTTAATCAGACTGTCACCTGACTCCTTTTCATGTATAATTAGAATTTGTATGTTAGAAATAAAATCTCTGACCGCATGCATGTTCAAACCATTTGTTTCCTTCTTCATTACCAGTCAGGGAGTGACTGATTTACAGTATTGTGGTTACTTTTCGAGTCCTCAACATGTAATTGTAAGCTGTGAGGGTACTTAGGCATTATCTGACCCGTCAGATGATTTGTTACACAGAACCATTTGAGAAGCTGTCGTCGGAAACTGTTTGGAAAAGGGCAGACACTTTCAAAAAATACTTGGCAGGTGATTGGATGAACCATCTGTCAATCAAACTCTTGCCGAAATCAGTCAGGAGAAGAGCGAAAACATCTCGACATTTTTGTAAATCAAAAAAACAAAAGTCTGATGTAGATATTAAATGAACGGCAAAACTGCTGCTAAGAATAAAACCTTTGATATGAACATGCTTTCTCTTACTAGTGTATTATCTATTTGAGTATAGTGAAATTAAACTGTCTACCTTATAGACATCTCAAATATAAATATAAATGGCCTAAAAAAGAAGAAATATATTGTTCTGTCAATCAATCAGTCACTTAATGAGCCAAAAACATCAGACAATCATCAGTTCAAGTCAATCATCATTTTTATTATGAGATACTCAGAGACAACAGCAGGAGTGCCATGATTCACTCTCAACTGGAAGGCTATAAAGCATGGACTAACTCACATAGTTTCGTACATGATGTGTCTTGCATACAGAGACCTTCTCACATTGTGCTTCTTTTAAGCAGAAGTTTAGAGACAGAAAGTAATAATCATTTGTTTTCAGTCCAGTTTGACCTGTGGGACATTTCATTAATTAGGACTACTCACTGAGGATGGATTATTTGGGAATAGAAATGAACGTGAACTCTTTATATTTTCATTTTTCATTGAGAAAAAAAATCATTATAATTCATATGGCCAAATCAATCATCCCACTTCTTCAAATATCCCACTGTTCTCTGGAACATCATCTAGTGTCAAAATCTTTTACACAATATTTAACAAACCGCCTATCAACCAAACGGGTGCAAATAAAACCTCAACCAAAAAAAGCAACAATGGTCATGAGGATTGTCTTTTGATACTTAAAAACAGATATTACACTCAAGACATGACAGTTTTCAAAATGATGATACCTGTGCAACTTCTCCCTCCTGATCAAATCATTTTGGTTTTGGTTGTCTGACAGTTTGGTCAGGATTTGGTACGTCTAGGCCAGTCATTCCAAAAGACTGGGTCGAGACCATAGACTGTATATAAAGATGGACGACATGACAGCTCCCCAAAAGTGAAGCCAAAACATCTTGATCGCCCCCTGGTGGCTGGCTGTAGTATAGGTAATAAATCACGCCCCCTCCATGTTAGCGAAGGGGACATGAGCCAAACTAAAAAGTCAAGGTACACATCAAATCAATTTTTCCCAAAGATGGTTTCTGTCATTTTAGGTAGTTCTTGTCATGCTGATGTATGTTCAAGTGTTCAGTTTTCTGAAAAGTTTGGTTTTAATTAGTTATTTAATGCTATAAAAGGGGGTGAGAAGTCATGAATGACAGCTGTGATTGACAGCTGCTCTGAGGGAAGTAGTCGCGCAGCCTGAGACTCGGGAATTGTACGAGAGAGGAGATGTAACTTTAACTTTCTATAACCGTCACAAGTCTGAGTGATAGAACATGTGTCAATTTGATCAGAAATGTAGTTATAGATATATTATGGTTAGTTGTTGCGTCTTTCTGGCCGAACAGCTACCGTGATGCTAACGTAGCAGCTAGGTGGCTCATGCTAGCAAGCTGCGGCCATGCTCGGCTCGTGATTGGCTCATGCAGGTGTGTGGGTGGGACCTCGATACCGTAGGTCCAGCGCAGGGTACTGCGCAGAATCTGGCTCCAAATGACGTCAAAATCTCAAGATAGCTGCTCCCGTATCCGGGATATTTCGGCTTCACTTTTGTACAGTGGAAGGAAGTGGAGACGCGTCGTCCATCTATATATACAGTCTATGGTCGGGACCAACAGGTGGGTTGCAGGAGATTTTATTAGGGTCGCCAAATAAATTTGCAGAATTTCTTCCATAGTCTTTTATTGAACATTAGTATCTGCAGTACGCATTTGAGCCACATGAGGGAGCCTGGATGTTCATATTGTTTTGATATTTGTCGCCTATTTATAACATTGAATATGAAAGGCTAGCGTACATTCTGTCTGTTTTACTGATGAGAGGAAAATAAACAAGAGCATGTTAACTCCGCCAAAATGCATTTATTTGGTCTCATTTATAAAGTATTTAACATGTGTATATGTTTTCAATAACACGTGCATAAAATTAAGTTGTGATTTATCAAACGTAAATCTCTTCAAAATGGCTGGTTTACCTTTTCATGATAATATAAGGTGAGTAAAAATGGTCAGGAACATTCATTTACACATAAATTCGCTCTTCTTGCAATTTATACATTAGATAACGCCCATTGTGAATTGGGTTGCAATTGTTTGTCATTTTTAAAAAGTGGTTCCCCAGAAAAATGGTTTGGGACACACTCATCTAGGCCCTCAGAGCTTGTGCATTTTGACATTTATTCCCAAACTTGATTAGCCAATAGCAATAAGGTCAGATTTGGGATTAATTCATCGTTCTTAGTTATTCAGGTTGGGGCTCATGGGACCCATTATTTATGAAAATGTATTCAATATTCAAACGTGACAAAGACATTTAAAGCTGCATTAACTCATGATTTACATTAACAATGGATCAAAGAACAATGTGTAATGCAGAAGGGGTCAATCGCAGAGCCAAACCCACGGAGAATTATTACCCAACTCTGCATTTCTTTTTTGTCCATTTTGGACATTTGTTTTGGTTTTCTGGGCCACAAAATCAATCAATTAATGCAGCTTTAAATCAGAATAAGAAAAATAAATGATGTCGGTTATTCACACAAAATCACAGTTCTTTTCTACAAGTAAACACTTTATCAATATGTATCACATTAACTGCAAGGACGGCTAAAAAAATGAAAGTAAATTTGAAGGTATAACAACAACATGTAGTGGTGTGATTTCTCTTATTCACCTACAGTTGAAAATGTACTCTTTGTGACTTGAAAGCACTCTTATTTAACCTTGAGCGGAAGGTTTTGTGTCAAGCTCTGTTGAGCAGAATGAAGCAGTTTCTTTATGTTTTCTGAACACCACTGTACTTCATCTTTAATCTTCTGTGCTGTAAAGATTAGCCTTAAATAATGTGTGCTTTGTTAATAGGAATGGATAATATAGACATCACAGTATAAGTGGCTGGCTGCACTCTTGCATGTGCCTTTACTCTTACTCACATTGTCCTTATTTATTCAAAATTGAGATTGCAAGCAAACATACAGCTATAACACTACACACACTGATGGAAGAAAATAGTCTGACACACAATGTTACATATCGGTCTCAGACAGACGTTCCACGCACACGGGTAGACAGCTCTAGTAACTTATAAACGCTGCCTCCAAAGACTATAATAACATTTACTGCTACCTCTACATGTGCACACACACACGCACGCACACACACACACACACACACACACACACACACACACACACACACACACACACACACACACACACACACACACACACACACACACACACACACACACACACACACACACACACACACAGTCCAAGTTATCTTGACACACACTAATGCACAAATGTGCTGAGAACTTATCAAAGTCAGGTGCCATGAAATTAAAGCAAAACCCTGAATCTCTGTCAGTGCACAAAGGAGCCACGCTGAGCAGCAAAGACAAAAAGAAGAAAGAAAAATGTCTTCATAGATGACAGAAAATGGAAGATAAAGCAACTTAAAGCTGCACTTTATGCAGTCATTGGCAGACCCAAATGGCAGTGAGAACTGAGAAGTATGTGTTTGAAATGTTAAGACTTAAAAACCAAGAAATCATGTAATCAAGTGTCAACGAAAAATCAACTACTACTTTTCGCTGCATTCGCAGAAGCCTGTTTGGGTTTTTGCCGTTGGGTTTCAGTGTCCGCACACAAAACCAGAATTGAACTCAAACTGATGGGAAGACAGGAAGAAATACAAAATAATACAGCTTTAAAAGCTGGAAGAGGAAGTACTAAAGACGCCTGTTTGAGTCAGAGCCACAGAGACAGACGTAAGGCCAGGCAGGAAGAAAACGGAGTCAAGCATGTAGGCGGGCAAACAGAGCAAGAAACTTCATGCATGCTCACTAAATCCTTACAGGACAGAGGCCTCTGTCTGTCCTGGGTTTGACTGGAAGCCAGTGCAGGTAAAGGTAGAGCAGCTTCAACCCATTCTCAACTCTACAGTATTCAGCAATAACTGATAGGTCTGTAATGATACGTGTATTCCTAACCAAACCCTTTCGGTACAGGACGTTCGGTTCGGTATGCAACATCCTTTCAGTACACCCTGTGACCCAAACAGCTGTTTATGTCTACTACTCACACATCCGCCACAGAAATTCTGGAGCGTGAGTTTTACCTTAGCTAGCTGACTAAGCCCGGTTAGCCGGGTCAAGCTCAATGAACAACAATTTGTGTGAAACTGTATGACACCACTACCCACACAACAAGTACTACAACACTCTTGGATGCTTCTCTGAGCAGGACTAATGCCACTACGCACAAAAACAATAATGTAACAGGCGGGTAGCCTCACTACAGACTATATAATATATATTAATTAGCAATTATTAATTTATATTAATATAATCAGCTGGAGTGTGATATCAAAAAAGTTCAACATCAACGACGGAGTTTGAGCATCAACTTATTTGAAGCCACTCTTTTTAGCATACCATATTAGCTAATAATAATACTATGGATACAATACTCTGCTAATATTCTTTTTTCTCATGTTGATTAGGGATGTACCGATACCGATAACGGATTGGATATCGGGCCAATACTGACTCAAATAGCTGGATCGGGTATCGCTGACAATGAAACCAATCTATTCAATTCAGTTCTATATCTATATACTACATTATGTACTGGAATTTCAATTCCTGTAAGTTTTACCAATTTGTTGCTGCATCAAAAAGGTTTACAGTTGAATTGTAATTTTTACCAAGTTGCTGGTGTACGATTTATTATTTTAATAATAAATAATTCAGTAAATTTATATCTGTTTGTAACATTTTGTTTTGCAAAGTTAGGAAAGCAATGTCTAAGTCAAGCTTGGTGTTGCTTTACACATAAAAGAATAATCCCAGTCACTTCCACACATCAAGGCATACAGCTTATTAATTAAACACTGGTATCGGATCAGTACTCGGTATCGGACAATACCCAAAGCCCAGGTATCGCTATCGGGACTGAAAAAGTCGGATCGGTGCATCCCTAATGTTAATCTGAGTGATATCGGTGAGCAAGTAAATAAGTTTGCATTAGTGCTGCAGCAATTAGTCGATTAACTGATTCGTGAATCAACAGAAAATGTATTATCAACGATCTAAATCGATTGAGGTTTTCAAAGTCTGACACTGTGGACCCCTTCAGACAAGATGGAGACAACTGCCTCCCTCACCCCCACGATTATCATGCTAAAACAGGAAGTGTAATTTTGTTATGGACAAAGTGAATTAGCTGTGGGCTAAAACAATTTTTTTACTTATATTTGTTTACATTTTGGCAAATTTTCACTATTAAAAATATGCCGAATTAGCAATTACCACTTCCTGTACGCAATGTACCAACGTATGCAGACAACTATCACTGAAGTACTTTGATACTGAGGAAAACTGAAAAACGTGCAGATTCTCAGGCAAGTTCTGGAGTTATAAGAAGCATCTTTGTTTCTATGATTTCTAAGCCGATTTATAGACGTTTATTTGTGATGGACATTATGTGTTAGATGTCAAGATCTGAGTTTTAATTCAGAGGAAGGTGTATGATTTGTCATGCAAATTGCGGCTCACGTCTGTCCATCCGCGCTCCTTTAACTCTCCCGTGCCCCCCTGTGGAGGTGCGCATCACAGTATTCACTATAATCTGTCATTTTATAGACCAAACGGTTAATCGGAAATAATGAACTGATTAATCAATGATAAAAAAAAAGTAGTCAGTTGCAGTCTTATTTTGCATATTGTTACCAACGGGTAGAAAACATGTCTGACAATCTCATGATGCTGCTTGACTTAAATGTTGAAATCAGGCGTGTGTTCACATCCCTTAATGGTTAACTGTAACAGTGAGCATCAACCATGTGCACACGGCGTCACCACGACTGAGAGAGACAAACTAAAAAGTCCATTAATATCACATTAGTAGGGTGAACAGTGTGAAATGAAGACTGTGTAGCATGTTCTTACTTGTGTGTGTACAAGTCCTTTTTTCACCTGCATAGCACACACACACACTTAATTTGGAACAAAAACACTACGCCCTCTACACCAAGAGAGAAAAACTAATTTCATAGTGATATAATAAAAAAGACAAATTCCACAACCATAAAATCAAATAAAAAAGTGATAAACATTAACACAAAAAAAACAGCTGCTTTTGCATATCCTAGAGCTCAGCTAGTAAGAAGATGCTCAAGATTGAACTGAAACGAGCTCCTACTCATTAACTAACAGGATCAGCATGCTGCAAACAACTTGATATTTATATCATTCAGGTCAACAATAGCCACAGTAAATATGATTCTAATAAAAGATTTCACTGCAGACGCTCACAGCTCTGTGGCAGCAGCTTATTTTTTAGACTATTAATGCTTATCGAGCCAAAGCTGAATTGACCAAGTCAGAGCAGCACTCGACTCAGACTGTCAAACGCTGGTTAGTTAGTTAGCATTCTTATTCATTCATAAAGGCAGGGCAGTCGCATTATTCTAAGGTGCAGCCATCAATAGAGAAACCTGCTTTGCCTTTTTCTATGTAAACTACAAACATCAGAAACCATAAATCCATACACAACTAATAACCTAACATTAATGCACACCAAACACTTGTACTGTGAACAGATTCAGAATCAGTAGCATCCTCCAGTACGTGATACAAGATGACAAACGAACCAATGAATGAACCAGTTATATGAACTGATCATGTTGCAGTGCATTTAACAATGGCAGTGTGACTTTAAATAGTGGATTCATGTGGTGGATGGAGATGTAAATAAAGTCTGTAGCGTGAAATAAAAGTCATATCCTGTCTTTTATCAGTCATCTCTTAACTTTGCCACAGTGTGCTGTGGTGTTGTTGTGCTGTTGTGGCTTGGTGGTCATGTCTCCAAAAAGGGGATTTATGATGACTATAAGCCATTATTAATGAGTAGTGAGACAGCCCCAGCAACGTTTGAACTGAGGGGACAAGGCAGGACTGAGCTTTGGGAGTTAAGATCAGTTTTCGACACAGACTCACTAACTCAGCTCCTTGAATTATTCTACACTTCCACATTATCTCAATAACATGTAAATAGAACAACTTACACACACTAATCTGTCATGCATCGTCAAACACAAACAAAGGAACTTTTTTTCACAATGTCGAAATTCTCCTTATAGCGCTTTATAAGACACAGAATTTAAAGGTAGGGTTGGTAATCTTGAGAAACTATCAAGAGTACACTAGATTTTTAAAAATGATCCAACCAAAAAACCCAGCCTAGCGTTGCCAACTCTTTTACAATGATAGAAGCTAGCAGCCCTAGTTCCAAAAGTCCCGAAATCTAGCGAGAAAGTCGCCAAGTGGGCAACAGTCCCTTGCTTCAGGCCTCCCTCCAATGCTACTCCCCCCCACAATTATCATTACAAACATAAACATATCATAATGAATGTAAACGGCGAACATGGCTATTATACTCAAGCTAGCAGCTTGTGGAGGACTACGGTGACTCGCAATGAGTGCATGGGCAGAGTGCGCACAGGCAGGTAGACAGGTAGCCCGTACAATCATTACATTCGGAACCAATGAAATTATTTGACAGGTTCATTATAGTCTTGCGACAGCCAGAGATACCAGATTTTTTTCCTTTTTCTTGTCAGAGCATTTGATTTATTGATGGATGTAATGATATTTTCAACTTATATAACAAAAAAGAAAATTCTAAAATCTTTACCAACCCTGCCTTTAAAGCCCGTACTCATTATTTGATAATGTACAGTAAACCTGTGGTGAGTTTACTCTTGCAGGGACCTAGTCAGTAAACATATGGCAGCACTGCTACAGAAAACTACAGACAATATCATATGTTTGTCAGGGGTGAGCAGCTGAATCATGCCTTAAATGCCTTAAAGCAAAACCTTATCAAAGATCAATTTTCTGTACCAGGTCCTTGACAAACTATGGGACAATTGATGAAAACATTGTGGAAGAAAATGTGTTCATTAGTTAACCTGGTAGTGTTATTTGACAACCACTGGTTACAAGTAAGACAACACTGACCATCTCGCTTACGTACCACAGATTGCTAATTCAAAAGTGCTGTGTAGTCAAGTGGTTGGAGTCTGTTTCAAATGGAGATTTTTAGGCCAGCGACACTCTCGAGTGGAACCTTTGGAATTCACATTTCAGGCACATACAAGTAAAGCTGGTAGAAAAATCTGTGTTTTTTTACTTGAGATAGACAAAACTGCAACTTTGCCCCCGACTTTTGTTGCAGAATTTAAACATTTTCTTAGAGGGGAAGGAACAATACATTATTTAAAAAAAAATATGTCTCAGACAGAGGAAGATTTATATGTGCATAAACTATAAATATTTTCTTACTTTATATGAAGTTTCTCTCACACACTCAAATCACATTACCCATTCAGACGGAGCAGGGCTCTGTATTTGTGCTCTACAACATGAACCAGTTGCAGCTCTTCACACCCCCAGACTATAAGGCCAGATTATGGAACTTTTAGAGAAGAAATAATTCATTCTTCTGCTTACAAATGAAAAGTTGAATAAAAATAAATAAAACGCACCCTTGCTCAATTCAGTGCACGAGGGGTTTTGCTGCTAGAGCCTTGCTTAGTGGTGTATGGCCAGTAGCTTACGGTGACTGATGCTAGCTGATATTAGCTAAGTTAAAAGTAAATAATGGGTCTATAATGCACATTACTGAGTCAGTTTGACGACTTTATGACTCTTCTCCACTTGCGCAACTGTTACAATAGAGTGCTCAAGGGATGACATATTTTTGTGGGTCAAACAGGAAGTTAGCACCTCCCTGGTTCCCTCGACAAGAAGCCAATGGGATTTTTCCATTGGGTTTTGGATTATTGCAGAAAATAAACTCTGTGGCAAACAAACGTTTATGATACTTACACGTTTTCTTCCGTAAGATAATCTCCACAAATGAACACCACTTTTATGATTTTTGAGGCGTAAATGCAATCGCCAGAAGTAAAAAGCTAACGTTAGGCTAAAATGCTAACTCATTTCCTGGTTTTAGGACTCATTCCTGTAGCACTCTATTACTTAGCATTTGAGCTAAATGGTAAACAGTAAGCAACAGTAGCAAAGCAGTAGCTAATGCTAAACCATAGTTTTAGTATTTAGTTGTTTAGCATTTAGCTAATACCATCAGTTTAGTATTTACTGTAGCTAATACCAGCATTAGCATAATATCATCATTCACTTGTAGTTGCAGTTGCCACTGTTCAGTAAAAGTCACATAGTCTGGCTTTAACAACTGAAAAATGAGCAATAAATGACGGCTCCATTGTGTTGTCTCCAACAATCTGGTTTTGTTACTGGGTGAGACTTTATCTGCTGGAAGGGAATTGTTCTCTAAGGCATCTGCTACGGCTACTCAAGGAATCCAACGCATGCAGGTGTAGCACAACTTGTTGTTTATATAGCAGCATTTTGGTTAGTTAGCTAGCTAGCTTGAATGTCGCAGGGCACTTGTGTAGAAATTGTTGGAGTGCTTGATGGGTACTACATATCCACTGTTATCACAAAGTGGAACCAAGTAATCCATAAAAAAAACAAGAGAACAAAAAGATTTCTGGTTCTACAACAAAAAGTAAATTTCCACTGCAAGAATACCAAGCTTGCTTACTCTTTGTCGCTGCTATCCAACATAATCATGCTTCTTCCTGGACTTTTTAAGTAAAACTGTCTCACTAGCCTGATATAAGCAATTTAACATACATATTGTTGGTTCCAAGAAATCTTCGATTCAAGAGTGCACATTTTATGACATTTCTGTCATGTTATTGATTCATAAAACTCAATACCTTCTCACGCAACTGCTAGCAACATTTCTTGAAACTGACAGAAGTATGAAACAATTCTACGTCCGGCATTTTGGGTACTCCAAAAAACAGACGCCTTGATGAAACGTATTCCCACAGGGCTTGCAGTCTACCCGTCAATCCGCTGGTTCATGCACAAACTAACTGAAAGATTAGTTGAAGATTGTAATATTACACTTTATCTTTCTACTTAGTAGACCACTGCGCAATCTCTCTTCACGCTGCATAGTACTACACAATCTTTAAAGCCACAATGTGTAGGATTTCGCCAACTTTGGCGAAAGCAACACATAAACTGCACCAATTTCCACCAGGATTGTCCCCATTTTCTACAAAATTCAAAATTTGAAAGACGCTACAAACGTTACACACTGTGGCTTTAAGCTACTCCTTACATGTATACTGGCTACTGTATATCTGCCTTTCAATCAGGCTCTAAACAGCGATATGCTGCTCGACACGTCTGGTTCTATACTATAATTCCAATTTCACCAGGACTATGAGGTCAGATTAAAGCGTACTTGGCTTTAGAAGACATTTTCTACCTCTGTTGGAACTTCTTCTGCTATTTTTGTTCATACACTTATTTTCCAGCCGGAAAAAAAGGTTTTGGAAAATCTTGACTTTAGTTATACGTCAGTCATTTTCTAGCCACGCACTGACAGTAGAATCTCCGATCATCTTCAGCATCTACTCAAAAACATTTACTTGTTCATGTGCCTTTTCAGTGTTGCAGTCAAAAACACAGAACTCACTGTATGTCCTCATAAGTGGGAGCATAGTCAAATGATGATAAAAAAATCTTCTCTGAGTATGTAGTCTTTTGTAAATAAAAAGCTACAAAACACAAGGCTACAGGAGGGTCACTCCAAACCATTTCTCCCTGAAAACTGCCTGAGGAGCCAGCAGAGGATACCCGTATATCCCCTTGTACCACGCCGTTTCCTCTCATTAAATGTTCAACATAACAAATAATATAATTATTATTATTAATTTAACAGGATTTTAGGTTTGACAGACATAAAACTCCCATTCATACTACCGGCAGATCAGTGTTATCCTGCTACATGTTTATAATCACATCCCTGACTCAACTGATGCGATAAAGTGTTTCATTAATACTCTTTCTACATAGATGCAACTCTTTAGATGTAATGTAGAGCACAGATGATCTCAAACTTTCATTTGATAAAGGCTTTTGCTCTAGCAACCCACATCAGAGAATATTTTACTTGTCCCAATCACACATTTTTTAGTGTGGTGCTTTTCTATGAATGAATGAGAGTGAAATGGAAGCTAGAACAGGAAGTGCTATACCAAGGACCACAGACCTCTGGCCCAGAGTCATTAAATGAGATAGGTGCAGGTCACCTTGAAGCACCCGATGCATGTGCACTGATAAGAGCAGTGCAGACTGGAGGCAGAAGAAATAAGGTGTTGCTGTGCGCTCCTCACAGCTTAGTTCAATTTACACTCTGCATGAAACACAGATTTACTGTAAAAAAACAAACACATGAATGACATGCAGAAACTACACTCATTAATAACTTAAACTGCAGGGCAACCACTCATGACTATGTGTTGGCTGTAGTTATTTACCTTGTGGTGGCCTGTGCAGTTGTGTTTTTTTTTTCATGCGAACAATGCAGAGGTGTAAATTGAGCTTTTAGGACATCACTGCACAGTCTGGTACAAGTAACCTCTTTTATAGGCGCTGAGAGGGTAGAAGGTGGCCACAACGAACTTCCCATCAAAGGTGCGGCCCGTCAGCAGCCTCTGAGCCTCTTTGGAGTCACTGGAGTTGGCATACTCTACAAACACCTGATGGCCACACACAGGACATGTTGATGAATTAGTGCGTGAATGACTGAAAGTGTGCGTAACCCCCCGATGTCCACTGGATGCAGCGGCGTGGCGCTCTAGTCGCGCCGTGGCTTTCGTTGTGGATCAAAGTCCACTGGAAGGGTTTCTGAGGCAGAGCATTTTCAAGCAGCAGCCGGATTTCATATGTTGTTTTTTGTGTGTTTAAAAGCCAATACATTCTCACTCCTAACTCGTAAATACCAACAGCTTGGGTAGTGGCCCTACGCTTCAAACTATGACGCTCCAGGTACCCCTCGGGTTACCAAACAAACGCCGCTTTGTTTCATGTATTTATCATAACAACGGCTTGTGTATCCGTCGTCCTCGGTCTTCCGGTTTCCCTTTTTGAATGACGAATACGGACTACAGCTACCTGCTGGTGTGGAGAGTTATTTCATCTCACGCAAGCACAGAACGTGCCTGCTAACTGGCCGTCGGCTGTAGTTTTTGCGGCGTGTGCGAGTGCAACTTCTTGGCCAAGACAAAGGCGACGTTAGGCGACGCAATAGTCTGCCCTCGTCGACGCTAGTTCTTTGATGTCGGTTTGGTGTGTCTGGGCCTTAAGGGAAAGATTGGTTCCAGTTCCGATTAAACTAAATACGTTTGTTACGTAAAATAAGTATGTTTGTTATGCAACTTTCGTAAGTGGCGTTAGATAAGTACATAACAAAACTAAAATAAAATAACTCAATGTTGACTTGGTTTCACATGTGACAGGAACAGCGGTCTCCTGGGTGAAAGTCCTGTGTTTACTTGACCCAACCGTCCATCCCGACCTTCTTCATAAGCAGACTTTCTTGCTCTTTATCAAGCGTCGGTATTTGACGCGTTGAGACTGAGAACGGATTGAACAAGCATATTGAATATCTCTTTCTTTTTCTCCTTCTCTCTCACTCACTTGCTACAAACAAGAGGAATTTGTTGCGCTGTATATATGTTGAGGCGAGGTCACCAACAAATTATGTGTCATGAAATATTAATTTAAAGTCAATTGTCAATAAGCATTTATATACAATCTCAAGTAAATGGGAGTGGATCATTTCCAGCATCAGAGTGGAGTGCCATGCAGCTGCACCCAGTGGACATTGGGGGTAAGTGAGTAAAGGAGAGACCACTGTATCAGTGTAGTTAGGACAATTGTGCTACTAAAGTAAATAAACAGAATAAAACTTCTAAAATCATCTTTATAATTATATACATTAGCTAAAAAAAAAAAGAGTATATTGCCCTCTTTTCCTCATATGTTACAACCATTTTATAACTTATTTTACTGCACAAAAATGTGCAAGAGTTTTCATAAAGTTTTGTGTGCTATGACCTAATGAAGTCTGCACATCTGAAACACAGTGGAGGTTCTCTATGTTTAAAATAGCTGTGAAATAAATGTTATTTCTTACTCTGAGAATTCCCTATAACTAGTTACATTTTTAGTTTAATTGAAACATTTCTGAAGGTTGCTGGTTTATAGAACATCAGTCTAACCTGTCCTTTCCCTGGGTTCTCCTTGGGGATGAGCAGAGAAACCACCGAGCCATACTTCTGGCACTCCTCTTTCATGTCCTCAAGGATGTCTGGGAGAAACAACGAAAGACATTTTGACTTACTTTTACCTCTATACGCTCAGAAGAAGCAGGAAATCAACTCATAAATTCAATAAGTCATTTCATAATTAAAAGACATGACAAATACATGGTGTTGTACCTTCATACTCTTCTTCATTGTGCAGATGGCTGTCATCGATCAGGTTGAGCAGACGCAGGACAGGAGTGGGCAGCAGAACCAGGTCCTCAATGTGAGGAGCTGACACACACACACACACACACACATGTAAATATGGTACACTCAGAGATGTGTTAATCTTGGAGGACGGCTCAAATATTGACACATACCAAAGGGAATGCTGAAGAATGGGCTCAGCAGGGCTGTTTCAGCAGTGCATCTTTGCTTCGGGTCATTGAGAAGCATGCTGCAGACACAAAGTAACAAAAGTCCAATGTAACAACAACTATTATAGACAATATTCATCTGCTTACACAGCAAAGCAGGTCTATACACAGTATAGTAAACAGCACAGTAGTCATATAATAGTAGCAGCAGCTATATGTGTGAGAACGTACCTTTTGATGAGATCTCTGAGGTGATAGACAGGGATGGCAGGGCACACCACACTGTTGCTGGCAAAAAGGTGGTCTACAATGGCGGCACTGTTGTCCTAAAGAAGAGGAAAACAAATTAAAGGATACTATTTTTCTCTTGCAACTAAGGTTGTGCTCTATTAGACTTTTCCTCACTGATAACAGTTGATTCAAAACTTAGGAAACTTCTACAAACTTCCTTTATTCATTTTGTTAAGTCCTATAGTGCTACTTTATTCTGGTTTCCTGTTTTATAAATACAGATATATACACCGATATATATATCATAGGGCTGTCAATCGATTAAATATTTTGATCAATCGCATGACTGTCCATAGTTAATCGTGATTAATCTGACATTTTTATCTGTTCAAAATGTACCTTAAAGGGAGATTTGTCAAGTATTTATGACTCTTCATCAACATGGGAGTGGGCAATGCTTGCTTAATGCAAATGTATGTATATATTTATGACTGGAAATCAATTAACAACACAAAACAATGACAAATATTGTCCAGAAACCCTCACAGGTACTGCATTTAGCATAAAAAAATACGCTCAAATCATAACATGGCAAGCTCAAGTCCAACAGGCAACAACAGCTGTCAGTGTGTCAGTGTGCTGACTTGACTATGAGTTGCCCAAAACTGCATGTGATTATCATAAAGTGGACATGTCTGTAAAAGGGAGACTCGTGGGTACCCATAGAACCCATTTTCATTCACATATCTTGAGGTCAGAGGTCAAGGGACCCCTTTGAAAATGACCGTGACAATTTTTCCTTGCCAAAATTTAGCGCAAGTTTGGAGCGTTATTTAGCCTCCTTCGCGACAAGCTAGTATGACATGGTTGGTACCAATAGATTCCTTAGGTTTTTTAGTTTCATATGATGTCAATATCTTTTTGTTTTAAAATTGATCACTTTGATGAATCCGAACTAACCCTTTAAAACACCAAAGTCACACAATAACACAAGCAAACTAACCGATCCAGGCAGCGGTAGACCACCAACTCACATGCTCTGCGAGGTAAAATGACTGTTTTTGTCAATGGAGTCTGGTGGCTTTGAAGAGAGCATAGATGTATATAACGGCTTGAATTCCCCGTTGGAGGCTGGTTCCACTTAAATAGATATTGATTCTTTTAGGTGGTAAAAATACATTTTGCTGCTGCCCCCATCCACAGCAGTACATTGCTTTGCTCCCTTGCGGGTACTCCTGCCTGCTTCTCCAAACTGGGGGCGTGCCGACCGCCGTCTACTGTAGGTAATACACTGACTATGGATAAGTACCTCATACAACCCCACTTCAAAACATCCAAACTATCCCTTTAAGATTTTAAATGTGGAAAATATATATAATATGGATAAACAGCAAAAATTGATCATTCTTCCTTGAATCATCAAATCTACTGAGTGACTTTTGAATATATCTAAACAGAATTCGATCTTGCACAGTCAACTTTTTGTACTGTAATGCAACTTTTTATGTACATTTACACATTTTGAGACCATCTGATCCCATTAAATTGATATTATCAATCCACCCTGAGTAGAGCTTCGTCATACCTTCCACTTCTGCGAGCGGACGGTGTCTTTGAGTTTGATTCCTGAGAACATCTCCAGCAGGATGATGCCCAGGCTCCACATGTCCACAGCGGCCGTGCAGCCCGAGTCCCCCTCCACCTCCACCCCGGCCTGAGCGAGGCTGTTCTGAAGCTCAGCCTCTGGAGCGCGATAGCCGTCTGTCTGGATGTACTTGACATCCTGGAGGAAGTGAGGCAGGGAGGGAGTTAGGAATACAATAATCGATTATCCCAGCTCCTCTTATATTGACCTTCATATTCCCAGGCACACCCACCTGGTTTCCCTCTCTGAAGCTGAGGCCGAAGTCGATGAGCTTGAAGCACTCGTCGTCAGCACTCCAGAGAATGTTGCGTGGCTTGAGGTCAGCGTGGACGTAGCCTTCCCTGTGAAGGAAGGCGAGAGCCTCCAGGATGTCTCTGGCACAGTGCTGGACGAGCCACATGGAGTGGCCCTGCTCGGGTCTGCCAAAAAATACCATACTATGAAGTAGGGCTGTCACAATATCAGGTTTTCACTACACGATTATCGTGGCCAAAAGAATTCATTATAACAATATTACCATGATATCTATAGAAAATTAGAGAAAAAAAAATAATGCTATCAGTCAAAATCATCTTTAACTTTGTCAATTTTATCTCTTTTTTGGCAAATTAATCTAACTCATTTGTGTGTGGGGTATTGGGGGAAGGAGACAAAATGAGAACGGAAAGAAACGGAAATTATTTAAGAGGCACTGGATTATTTACACAATATTATCATATGTGTTTTATTAACATGATACTTCAATACTTCATTTATATATCACGGTTATTGTCAATACTGATACATCGCAAAACCCCCATTATGAAGTTAAACAGAAAGCTCAAGCTGTTGACTATGCTCACCACCATTCATTATATTATCTTTCCAACAGCTTTGAGGATATTTTTATTCAAGTTCTTCTGTTTTTTCCACTTGTGATGGCCACATGAACCATGCATCATACCATTCTACAATTGTCTGAATGCTCCCTGACATAGTAACATTATGGGGCAAATAGCAAATGCTTTGAATTTTTGGGAACCTGGTCAAATTTAAAGGGTCAGTTCACTGTCAGTAGTTATTCTGTCAGTAGTTATACAAATAGTCATTGGAACTAGAAATATTCTATGTGAAAATTATTCATATAAAGTCACAAATGTTTCAATTGTAATATTTATTAAATAACAATTGCAACTGTGCGTAACAAGTTGCACTCGTGATTTAATAATTAAAAACTTATGAAGAATACGGCCTCCTGCTGTATGATGATTTTCTTTTTCTTTTTTTTTTTTAATCAGTGGAAAACATCTGTCAACAAAACACATGAGCACACATCAGTTCAAAATAGGGGAATTGAACCAGTCATCCTCTGTATGGGAGGCAAATCCTTTTTTTATTTGTTAGGGATGCACCGATACCAATACAGGATCGGATATCGGGCTGATACAAACTCAAATAGCTGGATCGAGTATCATGACAATGGGGCCGATCTATTCTATTCAACTGTTTATATACTATATACATTATATGCTGGAATTTTAATTCCTGTTTAAGTTTTGACCAATTTGCTGCTGCATTAAAAATGATTACACTTGAATTGTAATTCCAGATAATTTTGAAGATTTTTTACCAAGTTGCTGGGGTATGATTTATTATTTTAATAATAAATAATAATTCAGTAATTTTATATCTATGTATCTATTTGTCAGGAAAGTAATGTTTAACTCAAGCCTAATGTTGCCTTACACATTAAAGAATGATCCCAGTCACTTCCACACAGTGAGGCATACAGCTCATTAATTAAACACTGGTATTGGATTGGTACTCGGTATTGGCAGATACCCAAAGCCCAGGTAACACTATCGGTATTGGCAATAAAAAGGATCGATGCATCCCTACTATTTGTACGACATAATGCATAGTGTGGCTAACAGTTTATTAGCTACAACTAGCAAAAACACGAATGCAGTCTAATACAATAGTGTTGCAATAAATCCTCCTTTATAAAGGTTATCTGTCAGTGCTTCATTTCGCCATCACTATTGAGCACTTTTTTATGCTTTGAGTAGCACAAATATTCATCTCCATTGTACTGGGGAGGCAACAGAAGTATCAGAGAATGATATTGCAAAACCCGGGCAAATACAACAGAAACTACCTGCAGGCCAAGACGGCACTGGTAGAATATTTCTATTTGGTTTTTGGTAATTTGAGTGAACAGAGTTTTATTAGTATACAAATAAGTGTGCAAATGCAACACATTAAGCACCCAAATCTGTCCATGGTGGATCTGATGAACTGGCAACCTGCCACAGTCAGAGTTATAGTGTATGAGAAGCAGGGACATCACTCACCTCCCACCCTGGGTACCGCTGTTGCCTCTAACCAACAGATCAGACACACTGACATCCAAGAGCTCCAGCAGGAGACAGCGGGTGGCAACACCCATACAGCTGTGGTTGGTGAACACGCCATACAGTGTCACTGAGAGGAGAACAAATCAGTCATTACAAACAGCTCGGCATGCTCTATTGTATTTGTATCATGTTTAAGAAAACATAAATACAACCCTCCTACTAGACAATACAATTTACCACAGGATAATGACAGTAACAGTTTTATGTTTTTACAATAGGTTTATAGGGCTAACAACTGTCAGCCATAACTATTTTGCAGTAAAACACTGTGACAAATGTTAAAGGCTGATCTGAAATCAGATCCTGTTTCAGATCCTGAATCAGAATCAGAATCAGAATCAGAATGGTGTTTATTGCCAGGTGTAAGAGGTATACACTAGGAATTTGCTTTGGTTTTGTTGGTACAAATAAGCAGTATAATAACAAAAGAATAGATAAAAACGTTAGAATAAAATAAGAATAAAAAAATTGAAATTCCACCAATATACAATATAAGCTATAAACAAAAATAAACATGATATAACAGATAGTACAAATATTGCCGGTGTGCAAACAATCAGTTTCATGGGTTTGCATATGCCGAATTAAAAAGCAGACCATAACTATTGGTAAATTGTCATACAGGATATTCTACCAGGTGTGTACCACAGATGACAAGCAAGTTCCTCTGAAATTGTTAGATTTTTAAATGGAGTTTGGTCTGTTAAAGACACAACAGCAGCAAACAGCAGCCTGTACCATAGACTATGCCATGACAGCTCTCTGTCTGTTAGCTCATAGTAAGTAATGACATTCAAATTCAGCGTTTTGTTGGCTGACTTTATGCTTTACACATGTTTTAGTAAAATATTGCTTTTACAATAGGTTCATAGGGCTAACAACTGTCGGCCATAACTATTTTGCAGAAAAACATTGTGACAAATGTTAACGCCTGATCTGAAATCAGATCCTGTTTCATGGGTTATCATATGCCGAATTAAAAAGCAGACCATAACTATTGGTAAATGGTCATAGGGAATATTCTACCAGGTGTATACCACAGATGACAAGCAAGTTCCTGTTAAATTGATGTTTTTTTAGATGGAGTTTGGTCTGTTAAAGACACACCAGCAGCCTGTACCATGTAGACTCTGCCATGACAGCTCTCTCTCTGTTAGCTCAAAGTAAGTCATGACATTTTCAAATATAGTTTTTACCGATGTTTTTGTGTCCCTGGATGTCTTCCAGCACGGACCTCTCCTTGTGGTACCCGTAGTCTCCTCCCTGAGTGTCGGCCTGGAACTCCTTGACGGCGGCGGTGGCGGTGGCTCTGCCGGAGCTGACCCGGTACACCGAGGCCGAGACGCCCTGGCCGAGCCGCGACTGGACGGTCCAGATCTCACCGAAGATCTCGAACAGGACGGGCTTCATGCTCTGGTCCACACTGCCCGGGGACGGCTTCATGCTGTCGGGACGAGGCGCTGGTAGCTTGGTGCTGGGCTCGGAGGAGCCGCAGTGAGCCATGGAGACGGACAGGAGGAGAGGAGGAGACAGGAGGAGGAGAGGAGTCAGCTAGTTGACAGGTGGGAGCAGCTGCAGGAGCATTGCGAGCAAACCGGGGCTCTCTGTCAAACTACCAGGACGTGTCAACGACTAGACAATCCAGCTACACCTGCAACCTGGTTAAAGCTAAGCACAGAGCAACACCTGGGCATATTACACACTACTGTTTACTGCTCACTGAGGCTGACTAAATGAACTCACACTAGTCTTCTTAACTTAGCTTCTCCACATGGCTAATAAACTAGCCACTGAGCTCCAGCACAACAACAAACCAACTCCACGACACGCAGGAAGATGCTTCCCCCATAATACGGTCTTTGTGTCGAATATAATCACTTATAAAGTGTTGACTTTTAACTGCAGTAAAGTTTTAGCCTGAGTTGGGGTTGTGTTGTAGCTCAGGTTGTTGATATTAATCTTACTTCCGGTTCTACTGTTCCTCCCTGCAGGTCTGCTGAGGTGCATCGTGTCCTGCAGTCTGCCCTCTGCTGGTGAGGAGTGTGCAGTGATGACTAATGATAACTGCACTGAAAAGACCAAGAGCACTGGACATCAGACACAAGAGATGCACACCTTGGTAACTTGATACAATTGGAGTTTTCTGTATATTGTGGGCACTGTCCTTGTCAGGTGTTTTCTCCTCTTTTTTTTTCTTTGTATAACTCAGTAACTATTACTAAAGTAGTAGTACTAAAACTGTCTCGTGCTGCTGGTATGAAATGCTCGCCTTAGTTGCAGCTTTCACTACATAGTAGCAGGAGTTTGTTGGGCTTGATATCCCGAGACAGCTTGTACATGACCCAAAGCCTGTCTGGCCTCACGTGGTATGAGACTGTAATCCATTACCTGGAAGACAATAAGTTAGGGGAGAGGACTAACAAACCAACTCCAAAACACACCAGAAGCCAGAAATGGTGGAAGGTTAGGCTTGGGGCTAGCAACCCCAACTTGTAAAAAACCTATATGCTACAGAAATGTTGACAACAGAAAGACAGAATCAAATCCTGGCAGAGGAGGGTTCCTCATCAAGAGGAAATATGACGCTGTGTGATGAAAGCCACAAAGTAGTACTAAAAAGTAAGGTGTGTCCCAACATTTCCTCTCCCCTCTCTACATGTTGTTTCCATTAAAAACTTTTTTTTTTCATTTCAGGCTATTAGATAGGGTGACCAGATCCCAACAAACCAAATGTGGGACACAGAGTATGTTTGTGTGAGACAATGCGGGACACGTCACCAAGGCTGAGAGGTAGTCGACAATTGTGATATAATGTCTATCTAACTTAAATAATAAACATTTCTATTCTGCCCCGTATCTTGTATCATCTCTATGCTTTTCCCGAATGCATCCATAGATTGGCTTCCAGTGGGTTATTAGTTTCACAGTCTTTGTTGTTGTAGCTGCTCTCCCTTTTCTTTGTGGTAGTTTCCATCATATTCCGCCTCAATCTGCATAGCTTATGACTTTGCGGTGACTCACGCTTTTCTCTGTTGGGCATAGCGTAGCAAGACGGTGAAATGTTAACCTGCACTTACTTGACCCACATGTGTGCAGTTTGACAGCAAACACAGCCTGTGATGACAGCCTTCCATGCTTTCTTCACAGCCCTTAAATGGAGAAAATATGATAGAGTGTTCTATAGGGTACCTTTAAATGGAGAAAACATGATAAAGTGCCCACTAGGGTGCCTTTGAATGGAGAAAACATGATAAAGTGCCCTCTAGGTTGCCCTTAAATGGAGAAAACATGATAAAGTGTCCTATAGGGTGCCCTTAAAAGGAGAAAACATGATAAAGTGCCCTCTAGGTTGCCCTTAAATGGAGAAAGCATGATAAAGTGCCCTCTAGGGTGTCCTTCCAGTGAAGAAGACATGATAAAGTGCCCTCTAGGGTGCCCTTAAATGGAGAAAACATGATAAAGTGCCCTCTAGGGTGCCTTTGAAAGGAGAAAACATGATAAAGTGCCCTCTAGG
>CAKAKR010043115.1:0-17204 GCA_916700685.1 Adelosebastes latens | reverse complement strand
GAGCCTCCTCCATGTTTCACATTAGGTACAGTGTTCTTTTCTTTGTATGCTTCATTTTTGCGTCTGTGAACATGGAGCTGATGTGACTTGCCAAAAAGCTCCAGTTTTGTCTCATCTGTCCAAAGGACATTCTCCCAGAAGCTTTGTGGCTTGTCAATATGCATTTTGGCAAATTCCAGTCTCGCTTTTTTATGATTTGCGTCCTCCTCGGTCGTCTTCCATTAAGTCCACTTTGGCTCAAACAGCGACGGATGGTGCGATCTGACACTGATGTACCTTGACCTTGGAGTTCACCTCTAATCTCTTTGGAAGTTGTTCTGGGCTCTTTGGTTACCATTCGTATTATCCGTCTCTTCAATTTGTCATCAATTTTCCTCTTGCGGCCACGTCCAGGGAGGTTGGCTACAGTCCCGTGGACCTTAAACTTCTGAATAATATGTGCAACTGTAGTCACAGGAACATCAAGCTGCTTGGAGATGGTCTTATAGCCTTTACATTCATGCTTGTCTATAATTTTCTTTCTAATCTCCTGAGACAACTCTCTCCTTAGCTTTCTGTGGTCCATGTTCAGTTTGGTACACACCATGATACCAAACAGCACAGTGACTACTTTTCACCCTTTAAATAGGCAGACTGACTGATTACAAGTTTGAAGATACCTGTGATGCTATTTACAGGACACACCTTAGTTTAACATGTCCCTATGGCCAAATTATTTTCAATCTTTTCTAGGGGTACCATCATTTTTGTCCAGGCCAGTTTCATTAGTTTGTTTTTTAAAATGATTCTGTTGAACCACAATTCAAAAGCAATGTCTGATTTTCATTAGTTACATTTTTATTTATTATTACTTTTGTCAGTTTCAAGTTATTTCAGTGACCATTGTGGGTTTTTCTTTCTTTAACGGAAGGGTACCAACAATTTTGTCCACGTGTGTATGTGCAAGTGCCAGCTACTGTGGCCTTGAGCCATTAGTCTCAAGCAGAAATGAAGAGCAGGCTACAACGGTCTGTTAAACTTACTTATTTCTGACTCAACATCCCCAGATTTCTTCCTTTTTTAAAACTTTTAGTCTTCAGAGTGTTGTCACAATACCAAAATTCTGACTTTGATACGATACCCTGTCTAAATATCTCGATACCGACATGATATGGTACTTCAGCACGGAAGACAACAAGAGGCTTCAAAAACCAAAATTCACAAAACGATAATAAATTCAGATGAAGTCCTGTGAGAAGTTGATGAGGGAAAAGCTGTTAAAATCAGGAAGACACCACAGTAACTGTAGGAAGCGCTGTGGTGTGTCGCAGTGGTGTGAAGAGAGAGAAGAGTCTCTCCATCCATTTCACGTTACAGAGAAACACGGTAAAATACTTTAACACATGCTCTCTGGTAGATTATGTGTATGCCGTATTACAGGAGATGCTTGAACAGATTCAGAAAAGATGGTGAATCTAATGTTGTCGGTACATTTGATCGGTAATTCGAGCCGCGCTGTTATTTCCTTGTTTTTTTGAAGGGAGTTCTGCTGATAGAGACACCAGCTCAGAGTGGGACTGGGCAGCCGGTGAGCGGTTCGTGACCTGGCATTAATCTTCTTTTCAACTTCACTTATTGACTCCATCCTTCTGGTTATCACCGCAGTTTATTTTTTGACTGCTTGCTCCTACCAGCAGCAAAAGTTATAACTGCCTGCTCCCGCAGGTTCCCAATCCTGATGGCGTCCTCTAAAGCAGAGCGCTGCACATACACACACAGCCCCGCGGTCACACATCGACGCAACTCAATGCTCGTAATAAAACACTGTCTTTTTTAAAGTACCGGTACTAATAAAATGGGGTATCGTACCGTTTTTAACCGCAGGGTATCACAACACCTTTCTAGTATCGGTATACCGCGCAACACTCAACTGAACCATTCGAGGCAGTTTATCAGATTTCGCGCAGCTCCCTCTGGAGCCACAAAAGGCTTTTAAAAAACATTCTTTCACATATGCACTAGTACTCTCCAAGACCTGTAAACACACAGAGCACTTTATGTTTGAGCTGCCGGTGATTACTCAATCTGATAAAAGGTGAGTAATTTGAGCACTCCCATCAATGTCACAGCCAACCCCACACGACCAGAACAGAAACCTGAAAAACAGCCACTCCAAAATACACGAGAAGTTCAAAGAGGAACAGAATTGTGGAACGCGACCTGGACAAATAGAAAGTGTGTATCTGATATCATAATACAGATTTGTTTGTTTTGTAATCTGTGGTCATTACAGCAGTTTGCTTTCTGCACTGAATTGTCAATCCTGCGTTTATTGATTAACTTAAATTTGAATTAGTTTGAGTTTTATTAATTTGCACAAGTTAAAGCTTCAGTAGGCAGTATATTTTTGGCATCATTGGGCAAAAATTCCATAATAACCTTTCAGCACATCGTAATTCAAGTGATCTGAGAGGAAACTAGACTTCTCTACCTCCTCGTAGCTCTGTTTTCAGGCTTTAAAAAATCTAGCTCGTGATGGGAGACTTTGACCAATCACAGGTCATTTCAGAGAGAGAGCGTTCCTATTGGCTGTGCTCCGGCTGGTGGGCGGTGCTTGGTATTTCCTCAACTGATCTCAACACGGCTGCCGGGCCACAAACTTTTCAATTTTACAGCTAAACAGTACACTACAAGATGTTTCTGAAAACATTTGAGGTGAGAAATAGGCATTACAGTAACAAAATATTGATTCATATTTGATCAGCGCTGCCTAGTTTCACCGTTTGTTCGGAGTTTGTGAGTGATTGACAGCCGTCTCTCATAGACGTTAGCTGGACGGCAGACTCCAGATCAGCTCTGACTGCTTGTTTTCCTCCGGTCTGTGAAATCAAGATTTCACAGACCGGAACAGATGCACAAAGCAGATGCCATGTTATATAAAAATAACTTTTTGTAATCATATTTACTCCATTTCTACCCACTGCTGCTTTAAAATCAAAAGATAAAAATAACAATGGATGTGCAAAGTAATGTGCAGGAAAAGGGAAAAAAAAAAAGCCCAAAAAGCAAATGTTGAAAATATGAAGAAACATCTGTCAAAATGTCCTGTAGGACTCGATGAACAATTTTATTTTAAACCAAATGAGAAAATTGGAGTTCCATAAGTTGCGTGTGGTTGAAATTCCTTTAAAATACTGAGGGGTGCTAGTTCTCTTAGAAATTACAGACTCGGTGTGATGAATGAAATCTCTTTACTTCATGCAGCATAGAGAGCAGACCATTACGGTTGTTCTCTGACTAGACTTCCAGTACCTTTCCTTATATACAGTATCATCAAGTAAACAACAAGTTAACGTGATAATAACGCGTTAACGCAAATTTGTTTTAATGCCACTTATTTCTTTAACGCAACTTGTGATTTTTAGGTTTTAGCGGGCTCAGATTTAAAGCTAGAGTGAAGAAACTGGTATCATATGAAACTAAAAAACCTAAGGAATCTATTGGTACCAACAAACCATGTCATACTAGCTTGTCGCGAAGGTTAAATAACACTCCGAAGTCAGGCTAAATTTTGGCGAGGAAAAACTGGCATGGCCATTTTTCAAGGGGTCCCTTGACCTCTGACCTCAAGATATATGAATGGAAATGGGTACTATGGGTACCCACGAGTCTCCCCTTTACAGACATGCCCACTTTATGATAATCACATGCAGTTTTGGGCAAGTCATAGTCAAGTCAGCACACTGACACACTGACAGCTGTTGTTGCCTGTTGGGCTGCAGTTTGCCATGTTATGATTTGAGCATGTTTTTATGCTAAATGCAGTACCTGTGAGGGTTTCTGGACAATATTTGTCATTGTTTTGTGGTAATTGATTTCCAATGATAAATATATACATACATTTACATAAAGCAGCATATTTTCTCCCGTCCATGTTGATAAGAGTATTAAATACTCGACACATATCCCTTTAATGTACATTTTGAACAGATAAAAAAATGTGTAATTTGCTCAATACAACATCACTGAAGTCACCATTAACTATTCACCTGAACAGTTTATGATGTAAATGGTATCATTGTAAATGTTGACCATCAAAACATAGTGGTAGACATCACCTTTTCTGTGTTATCATGTTTGGTTCAGGAGATATGATGCAAAATACAGTAAAGTAAAATGGCCGCCATGGCTGCCCCGAGGCGTTTTTGCGATGGCTCCATATCTGAAAATGTTCAGGGCCCCAAACTGTTCAAGTTTCATGCCTTTATGACGAAGTGAACATCAGTTTCACATATCACCTGGAATATAACCCGTTGCTACTGAATTGGGGCCTCATTAGTTGTAACATGTTTATATTGACAATGAGGTAAGAGTGGGAAAATATAAAATAATGGATAGAGAATTCATTTCTTAGTACAGTTTTTTGATTTTTTGTTTTATTTTGTGTTTCTGCTGCTGAGAAAGCCATTTACAAACTGCCCCAATAACAGAATTCAATGCAAAGTTCTGAACATTCTATCAGATACAAACTGCACAAAGTTACGTTTAATCTCATAAGAAATGTTGTTATTGTTGTTATTCATGTAATATATTATTTTAAAGTCATTTTTGTGCTCTTTATGTTAGATCCATGGGCATATCAGATATATATGAAGTTAGTTATAAGGGCATTTGGAGTGGCATCCAGAATTTGCCCCATTGCTGCATTAGAGGTCAAAGGTCAAATTCTCTTGACCTCAGTGTGATGACAATGTGACTGATGGATAGATAATAGTCTAAGCTCTACAATGATATATGACTTCATGATATTGTGTGTTGGTTACTCTCTTTTATACTGGATCTATGTGGAAAATGGCGAAAAAAGATGGAAAAATTTGAATGATGGAGGGATGAAAAAAGGAGTGATAGCACATAGAAAGCTACCATTGCTGCAATGCTATCAGGCATTTTCCAACACTAGGGACATGGACCTTAAAAAAAATTACTATGAGACTCGGTCCCTCCAAAGTGGCACGACCAACCCCCTGGCTCATGGATGAATTAACTATGGACAATCATGCGGTTAATCATGATTAAATATTTTAATCAATTGCAACTCTAGTTTCAATTCTAACAAAATGCTTTTTGACGAGGAAAAGAGTTGTAGAAAACATACTCCCCTTTAAATGCTCTAGTATGTAAAGTCAATTGAAGAAAAATAATAATTCTGTTCGTTCCTCAGAATTGGCCACCACAGCACAAGCGACGACAGCTCGGCTTACCGCTCGGTGGACGAGGTGAACTACTGGGACAAGCAGGACCATCCCATCTCCAGGCTGAGACACTACATGACGGCCCGCGGCTGGTGGAGCGAGGACGACGAGAGGAGCTGGCGGAAGCAATCGCGCAAGATGGTGATGGAGGCGTTCGAGGGAGCCGAGAAACGCCTCAAGCCGAATCCCGAGCTGATGTTCACCGACGTGTACGAGGAGATGACGCCCAATCTGAACAAGCAGAGGGACTCCATGCTGAGGCACGTGCAGCAGTACAAAGAGCACTACCCGCTAGACCTGTATGATAAATAACTGCACACACAGGATGGAACGAGTTGTGGTTTTGGTGACTAATATGTGGGAGTGGGTGAGGATTGACACCGGGATAAACTGTTGCACACCTTTTAAAAAATATAGTTTTGATATGACGAGTGTCATTTCTTTATGCACAACTGAGGGAGAAGAGAAAGATGCTTTCAAAAATATCCTACTTCATGCCTCTGGGGTTTGGTGCCTTAAGTTAATAGATTAACTGTCAGTAGTAAAGCTCCTCTATAAATGCTAAATCACACATTTGTTTCACTCTAACTCCGAAGTTACCAATGTTATTATAGTGCAGCAAAACATGCTGGTACGGTTTGATTGCGGAAGAGAAACAAATCGAGCAATAAACGGTGGAAGTTTCCCCCTATTATGTATTTTCCCCTCTTCCTGTAATGTGATCATAGTATTCAACAGGTTTTCTTGTGTATCATGGAGGTGACTGATGAACTTGTGTTATAGAACTTTCCTATTTTAATGGTTTTTAGTATACACACCCAAATTTTAGATGGGTCTGTACACTCATGTTACATGTTTAGTGTTTTGTGGAAAAATAAAAATATGGAACTTTCAGTTGTCTTGGTTGAATTATTTTTTTTTTTATTTAAAGTT
Organism: Adelosebastes latens; assembly: GCA_916700685.1. Classification (NCBI taxonomy): domain Eukaryota; kingdom Metazoa; phylum Chordata; class Actinopteri; order Perciformes; family Sebastidae; genus Adelosebastes; species Adelosebastes latens. The sequence goes on along the minus strand of CAKAKR010043115.1, from coordinate 11,040 downwards.
ACTACACAAGAGCTTTTAACTGGTTGTAAAAGTCTCGATTTAACACTGATGCCTCTATATGACCTACAAAAGCAACCTACATAAGTAAACGAGACCATCGGCAAGAATATTGGCTATTTCTATGTAGTTATTCTGAATGCCTGCCACGGTGTCACCGGCTCCGATTCTGGCGAAATCATGCAGGTTCACCAGGAACTCCTTCAGCTCGGACTCCAGCGGCGCCTGCGGCAGCGGACAGACCCAGATCCGGCTTCGCTGCCGCCTTCGACCTGCAGCCGGAGCGCCGGCGGGAGGTGGAGAGCTCCGCGCCGGGCAGCAGCATCGCTTCGGTGGTCCTAGCGCTTTTGTCCACAGGGGCCGCCAAAATCAACACAAAAGGAAAGTTCCTTGTAGTAACTTCAAATTCAGTAGTAAAGTAAGTATAAGTCAACGATGTCAACAGTAGTACAAACCCTAAATTACATTTGAAACAGGACAGTGAACGGGACAATGATGGAAGCAAATAAGCCATCTGTCGCTGCAGTCAGTGTTGCCTCTGTTTTTTTATTTTGTTTTAAATCTCTGCATCTTATGATCACCGGTCCTGTTCAACAAGTCAACAAGGGGCTGTGAATGCCCTTCCACAGCTTCTTCATCTCCAGTGGGGAGCGCTGGTGAATCACAATGAGAGATTTATGTATACACAGATTCTCACGATCCTGCTCCTTGACGTCAAAGGTCCGAAAGGCCTCGTTTGCCTCCAGAGGAACCCCCAAAGCCTGAAAGCACATCCCGGCGTAGACGTCGTCGATGGGGAAGAAGGGCATGACGCGTGAAACTGAATATAGGGGTTTCAGCAACGCTCCAGAGATGAGATAACCACCTCCGCCAGCATAAGCAGGGTATGGGCCATCGTAGAAGCTCAGAGGAATGTAGTATTTGCTTTTAGGGTCCCTGAGGGGAGTTGCTGAGTTTATCATATGTCCGCTGTACAACTGAGAGGCCTTCGAAGGATCCAGAGACCGCAGGTAGCCGAGTAACGCTGGCGTGTTGACGAATATGTCATCATCCCCGCTAAAGACAAAGGCGGCATTAGGACAGTATGTCAGTGTCCAGTGGAGGAACATGGTCATTTTGAGCGTCAGGTTCAAGAGGGATTCATGGAAGTCCCACTGCAGGACGTCCCCAAAGTGTCTCGATTCAAATGAGAGCAGTGGGCTGAGGTCAGGGTTATCCAATGGAGGGGTGCCCAGCAGAAACACAGTGCGCACCCTCAGTCCACTCTGATGCGTCCCCTCTCGCCCCCAGGTCTCCCGCACCGCCTGTCTCTTCACAAAGTTCTCAGGAGTTGACTTGATAGCAAAAAGCAGGAAAGTCTGGTTGTCTCCCTTCCTTTTTTCAGGGATGCACTTGTTGGGCTGTCTGAGCAGGACTGGAGGGGACCTGCAGTGCATGCCCTGCAAAAAATCCTGGAATAAGAACGGGTAGGAAGCGAAGTCGTGCATGTTGGTTTTCAGAAGCTCTTGATTTGTCTCCCTGCAGTGAGACCAAGCGGCGTCATGTATGAAAGGATTTTCTCCCTTGTCCAGTTTACCGAGGGCCGAGTACAGCAGACGGTTCCAGTACGCTCCATTTTGAGGGATGGACTTTCTGAAGCTGTCAGAAACAGACACACTGTGGTCATTGAGGTAAAGTGTGGTTAAGCTCTCCTTCTTGGAGGATTGTGTAGTCACATCACTAACACGGGCCTGGACGCTGGAATGCTTCAGGAGGTCCTCTGGTAAAGCCCCGTAGCTCTGGGTCATCTCTCGGTGTAGGGTCGAGTAGACGAAGATCAGAAATAAGGTGACGGAGAGAACCAAAGCAATGAAGGTTTGAATGCGTCTCATTGGCTCGAGGTGAGTAAACCAAGCTGTGTTGTTCCTAGAAATGGAGATGTTCAGGGAGATGTTCCCAGGACCTGGTGTGTGATTGTCTTCGGGTTACACAGACTCCGTCAGCAGGTGACACTGAATGTACCTGCCAATAGAAAAAATAATGTAAATCAACACATTGCTCAACTTTATAGCCTTGAAACTCAACAGAAATTAACGATTAGCTTCAATAAGCATAGTATTTAATGCAAATTGTGAATTTTACTGCCAGATATTCCTGTTGTTTTGTTAAACCACACTTAAAGAGCTGACATAATGAAAGAAAACCCAGTTAATTTTAGTTTGTTTGAAATTATACACACAGATTTACATATTAAAATAAGAGTGTAGTGCCGCTATCCCATATAAAAGGGCAGATGAGGTGGTTTGGCACCTTAAAACTTTTAAAAAGGGATGTTGAAGAACCAGGTCAACAAGCAGGAGTAGTGCAAAACAAAGTGGCATTCATTAACAAAAAGTTTACTGAAATAAATGGCAAAAATGAAACACAGGAATTTCAATAAAACTAAATTAAACTAAAGAAAAAGAACATTAAACAAAAGAAAGCCGCAAACCAAATATTATAGAATGTCATTTATTGCATAACTGTCTTACCTATCTTCACACATTTTAAAGGGGACATATCATGATAATTTTCAGATTCATACTTGTATTTTGGTTTTCTAATAGAACATGTTTACATGCTTTAATGTTCAAAAAACATAATTTTTCTCATTCTGTGTCTGAATCTACCTGTACTGACTTTTGTGTACTATTACAATCAGAGTTGAATGACAAGGTGGATACGCCTAAATTTAGGAAATCAAAACAGAACTAGAATGGCACTCGGAGAGCGCAGATCTCCGCCAAGGTGCCTGACTTTAAAAACAGATCACAGCTCACAGCTGGCGGTACCGTGAGGTGGTCGGCTTATTATTAACACGGTGTGTTTCCATGTAACGTATCGGCGGAAGCCTCTCTCATTCAGCAGCCTTGTTATGTCTGTATAACGTTACACTACGTTGTCTGTCATCCCGTCATCTAGCGCTTTGTTCTTTCTCACCGCGGACGGCCAGCAGCTCACGCACACACATCAACACACGTATCTCTCTGCTCTCAGAAGGAGGCCATCAACGCGTCATCAACGCATCATCAGTTACACTGCGCATGTGTTATACCCTGTGGTTTTAATGCTCAGGCTGATCAAAATCCTTAAAAAAATTCTTGAATCCAGATCATGATCCGGATCGCCACCAAAATCTAATGGATTGTTCATTGTGCTACACTCCATGCCTCCAACTAAATTCATTCAAATCCATCGCGTACTTTTGGAGTAATCTTGCTAACAGACAGACAGACAGACAGACAGACAGACAGACAAACAAACCAACGCCAGTGAAAACATTACCTCCTCCAGGTAACAATTTGCCTAAAAGTCAGAGGTCAATTTGTGCACAGTTGAGATGTGGTATATTACCACTACACATTGAAACAGGAAGATACAGAGGTGTAACTGAAGACGGAAGACCGTGCCAATATTGTGAACTAAATGAGGTTGAGAACAAAATTCATTTTATTTTATTTTGTCCTTTGTATCATGATTTACGACAAAAATATTATTAAAAAAAGTTCATGTTCCTGGTTAAGATTTGATAGGTATGGAGACTGGATCCTTAATTGAATATCTTGATAATGATAATTATTAATAATCATAATAATAATAATTGGTAATGTTTTTGTATTTGCTGAATATCTTTCTAAAGCATGGGATATGAGAAGAAAAAGCAACATACAATAGATAAATTCCTCAGACTCTCACGCCTATTTTTTCTCATGATTGGATTTGTGTATGTGTCTTGTGCTTAGGGCTGTGATTGTATATCTGTGACTGTTTACTTGTTGTATTTCCATTGTGGGATGTATCCGGGGGCCTGTTTCACAAAAGCAGAATCGGTGTCATGGGTGAATGGATTTATGTAGCTGCATACATTTATTAGAGAAGTTATTGGGCATGATAACATTTAACAGGAAGTGTCGGCGTACAGTAATTCTGTGTGGTTGCAAAATTGTAGTTCATATGAGAAAAAATTGTTTTTGCATTGTGAGGTTGAACTAATTTCCTTTACATTTTTCATTTCCAACAGGTGCCTGCTGTAATTGGTGAGGACGCGTCGTCTGTCGAGAGGCACGTGCACGTCCTACAAATACAGCATGAGAAGATGCAGCCAGATACCTCCATGGTCAAAGGTTATGCAGCGAACGTTTTTATGGCGGCGAAAGGAGATTGCGAATGATATGACACTGGGGTACGTATTGAAGAACTACCCTTTCCTAAGAACTCAGGGGTAGGTGATACAATTACAGTACATTCAGTCAATTTTCAGTTGTTCAAAGCACATAGTCAGTGTAAGGACTCCATAGCACTTGGAACAGTAACAGTTAATTTAACTGAAAAGAAGATACGTTTTAGAACAGTTTTAATAATCGTCTGGTCCTTCAATATTGAGATGATGTGGTAAAATGAGTAATACATTTCCCCTTTCTATCAGCTACTCCGTCCAACTGCAGTTACAAACACTAAATTAAAACAGCATCAACAACAATAATAAACGATTCCACACAAGACAGGGAAACAGTTCCACAGAAACTGATGTTTCAACACATACACAGTCCACGTACATAATGGCACATTCTATCACACACACCATGGCAGGTATTGCACCCAGGTAGTGCACTGCACCGTCTTGCCCGTATTGCACAGACAACAGCCCAATATTACACAGATGCAACATATTGCACTGTCCCAATTTAACATATAGCACTGTCTAACCATATATATATATACATATATATATATACATACATACATGCATAAATACATACATACATACATACATATATATATATATATGTGACAAAGGAAGGGGAACTAAATCTGAGTGGTTTGTCACATGTTTTCCGATCTAGGCAGCCCACAAAAAAAACTGAGTGGGTTGTCTTATTTCACAGTTCATGGGTTGGTAGGCACTCCAGATACTCAGATGGATGTGCACGAGCACCGAAAAAAGGGAGTTTTTCATGGGATGTCTCCTTTAACGGTGCCAAGTTCCCTCCCTGAGAGAACATACTGTAATTAAGCCAACCTGTTGGCACTTTCCTTAATTGAGCAGCTGATCTACCCAACACACCAGGTAGAACAACAAGACAAACCTATGAACCCATAAAACAAACAAAATAAACAAGCTTGTGTCCTTAATTGATAATGTACCAATTAAACTGAAACATTGGACTGAAATGAATTATTTAGCAGACACAAAAATAGTTAATTTGGGGGTAGAGGGCTTAGTGAAAAGGGAGAAAGGCAGCAACCTTTTCACAAAGCCACAGGTGAGAACCAGAGGGGCATGAGTCACATAGTGAACTATTCATACTGCCAAAAAGGCACAAAGTCCAATCCAGAGTTATTAATCAAAAACCATAAAGACCTACCTCTGAACACACTGAACTATTTGGGGCCAAAAGGGGCAAGAAAAAACAGTTTTTAATAAATGTCAAAATACTGTTCATTAAGTATATTATTAAGTATAAGGATTGGATTGGATTGGATTGGATATTGTCTTCCACATGTTTAAGTTTTAATATTAAAGATCGAATTTAATAAACAAAATCAGGACAAAGTGTGGTCATTTTTTTTTCTTCTTTTATCTCTGTGTAAAGTTGGTGATATGTCCCTCTGCATGGTTCTCACCCTCCACATATGCTTTTCTATTCTCGCCCTCTCTAACATTACAAAGGTGGAAGTCCAAGTCGTCGACAGTTACTTGATAAAGTGAGCTGAAAGACGCCGGATGAACCTGAACACACCCTTCTTCTCCCCAGTGTTTAATTACTCTAAGAGCGAAGCGGCGTTGTACAAATAACAAAACAGGTAAGTCCTGAGAGACTTTTCCGATTAAACAACGTCACATTAAGAACACACCTGAGGCGTGACTAGGATTTAAGACGGGGACATTAAAAGTACATGAATACTTTGCATTTTTTTTTTTTTGCCAAATTATAGGACATTTCGATAAATGTGTAAAAACTTTTTTACAGATTCCATTTAAGAATTGAACTAAAAAAAATGTATATATATATATATATTTTTAGACTTTACAAACAAGAACACCGAGTTACAGGTTAAGACACCCTTAACTTGGAGTTAAAATCAAACAAAACCAATCCCAAAGAAGATAATTTAACATTGTGTGAAATACTTACTAAAGCCCAGATGATGGATGAGATGAGAGCCTACCGAGCACCGAGCAGAGCAGAGAGGCTGAATCAGACAGACAGCAGGTCCGGAGCGGCGGAAGAAGTAAGCAGCATCCACGAGCCTTCAGATCCCGGTGAGGCGCGGGGGGCAGGTGGATGTGGATGTGGGCGGGGCGCGAGCGTCCAGCCTGTCCGCTGCTTCATGTAACACCATCACCATGCCCTGCCCATAGTAGCAACCTCAGACCAATCACAACTGGTGTTATATATGGAAACTAGCGTTATAGCAACAGTGCAAGACCAGTTTTAAAGTTTTGAAGAGCTCTGATGCTCCAACCTCACCTTGCCCCTTTTACCTGTCTCCACCCTACAATGGAATACAAGGCAATCTGGTTGCATCAGGCAATTTTAGGCAATATTGCAAACCGATAAACAGGACTACTTTATAGCAGTATTTCATTTTAATATGATTTTTTTTTTTGCATCAATGTGAGGAAGTACCATAAATTTGCTGGATTGGCCAATATCAGACATGCTCATATGGCTATTATGCTATCTAGTGCATAGAAGACTGTGCATATGTTCACTCATTCATTCTTTCAGGGATCCAGTGCACCATATCTAGGGCCAGCTACTCTATCTCTACTCTGTTTTACTCTATCGTTATTTTTAATTTAATTTTAATTTATATTTTTTTATTCTTATTATCTTCGTTTGTGTTTGTGCTCTTACCTGTACCTCTCCTGTGTTTCATTCTCATTGCTGTTGCTTCTATGACACCTGCATATTTCCCTCCAGAGATTACTAAAGGTTTATCTTTTCTTAATATAAATATATATGTTGATATCGCAATATAAAAAGATCCTAAAGGTGTCCAGTTAACATTGAGGGTGCAGGATACAGCAACACAGTCCTCCCATGACCGTCTGTGCCAGAAAAATAAATGGCACTATTCTTAAATATCCTATAAACTGTGCATTTCTACAAAACAATATCTTTCAGGTGAAAAAAAAGTGTTCCAAACTGTCAATGAGTGTTATGGGCATTGAAATAGTTTTTCTTATGCATCAGATTCACATAACCTAAACAAGAAAAACTGTAAGCTAAATAAGTTGTTTATCTTTGGGAACCATTCATTTTCATCTAAGTGTGACCTCATTCAAGTGTCTTTCACACTTGGTTCCTTTCAGCCCTCCAAACGAACTCAGAGCGATGAGTCATGAGGAAGTACAAAACATTTTAAACCAAGCATGGTAAACACCACATACAGTAAAAGATGGAAACACTTTGGGTCAAGCCAGCCGTCGCTCTCATCTCCGTGGTGAAATGGGCCGACGCTACGACTGTAGAGCACCCATATACTGACATTTATGTTAAATGCATTCAAGCGGCCCCGATGGAGCTGACCATGGATGTAGAAAGAGAACGGAGCGGACGGGAGAGCTAGAGACGGAATTGGAGAAGTTAGAGGAAGTATACATGTGTGACTACGTCTGGTTTTTAAAAAAAAGCGTTAAACCATCAGTGCAGCCAAACACATCAGAAGTGATAGAGATCATTATTCACTGATCCCACGGGTCTAAGCTTCATACTGATTGTTAGTACATAAACTGAGATTATACATTATGTGTCATAAACATTTTAGTGGAACTGCTCTAATTGACAGCTGTCTCAGTCACAGTGTTATAAAATGAACGTCGCAAAAGGACAAGCAGAGGTTTTATTGTGAGCTGATGGGGACTTCATGCTGTGATAGATTTAAATGTGAGGGTAAAAACCTCTGTTCCAAGAAATGACTGAAAGCACATAAAAACTGTAACTTTAGATAGTCCTGAGTAACAAACTAATATCTAACTCTAGAGGGCTAAAACACAACGGCAAATAGCAAAAGCGAACCTGGAGCCCTTTGTGTTCACAATGCACAGATTAAACGAACCGCAACGCGGACTTGAATCGAATCGAACTAAGATCGACTCCCGAGGAGGTCTGAGTTCGGTTCGATTCAGAGAGGTCTGAGTCCTTTTGGAATGTTCACATATGCGCAAAAAATGCTGACTCATTGCTCTGAGTTCGTTTGGAGGGCTGAAAGGAACCAAGTGTGAAAACACCCTTAGTCTGTCTATATAGGTCAGGGGTCAACAACCTGAGGCTCTGGAGCCACATGCGGCTCTTCAGCTCCTCTCCAGCGGCACCCTGTGGATTTTTAAAAATAGTGGAAATGAATAACGGTTCTTTGTTTACATTTTCAATTTTATTTATCTTTGTTGTAGGTCTACGGTACGACGGTACGACGGAGTATTAGGGCCACATTGAGGAAAAAAAATAAATCTGAGATTTAGAGAATAATGTCATAATATTACAAGAATAACGTCATAGGTTTACCAGAAAAAAAAGTTATATTATTATGAGAATAAAGTAGTAATTTTAAGTGTTATTTTCTTTTTTTCTCGTAAACTTCTGACTTTTTTCTCGTAATATATTCTCGAAATATTTAAATTAACTGGAAAAAGTGTCCCTCTGACTGCATCACCCACGCAGGGTGTTGATAGAGGCACACATCTTGAAGACTCAGCTTGATATAGGTATGACAGAGATGAGATGATTCCTCTTGCAGAAGCAGCAGATTTGATTTCTTGTGACAGAAAACTCTGCAGCCCGGAGAGAGGAAATGGTAAAATCTAAGTTATCTTTTTATTTTTGATCCAATATCTCACAGAAAAATTTGATAGAGAGAATATGACTATTTGTGTCTAGGCTACTTTTTCCCCTCTGGCGGGCTACTCCAGATCCTTGTGGAAAGCCCTGTTCATCACAGTGGAGTATACCATTTTTCAACTCCACTTGTTGAAGGGATTTATCATGTTTCCTCTCTCTTAAACCTTCCTTAATTGCTTCTTACTCATTACACTGCTTTAGTGTTTTCAGGGAGTAGCACTGTTGGTATATATATATACGGGAGTTTGAAGATGGGTGGTGTGTGTAGGGCGGTCTGGACCAAAGTGCCAGGCTTATTTTTTTGTCCCAGTCCAGCCCTGCTCCACACAGCAGGCAGGGCTTTCTGCCAGAAAGGGTTTATTTTAACCCAGACCACGATCTTTTCCTGAACCTAACCAAGTAGGGTTGTTGCCCAAACATTAGGAGATTTCTGGAGGCAAACTTCTCCCATGTGCTGAGCAAGCAGGTGGAGGCCACGCCCAGGACGCTGTACGTTGGAGACGGGTTTATTCAAACGTTTGACAGGAAACATCACTGATGTACAAATTATTTAAGACCAATTGTCTCTAGACAAAATCACCAGGAGGGTAACATGAGCACAGTGTTCAGATCAGTAAAGCTCCTTTTTTCTTCAATGTATTGCATCTTGTGCAGGCCTTTTCTTTCAGCCTGGTTAATTATGACAAACAGAAACACAAATCAGACTATCAAAAAAAACACAAACACTTGAGAAATAACTCCTATACAATGGAAAACGGCTGCTCTAGTTTTCACATCCTTAAACCATGCAAATGTTCTGAAAGGTGACGAGCTTCTTTCACCTCCGTTAGTGAAATAAAAGCACTTTAAATGGTAATGACAAAAACAAATTTCATTTGGTAAAACTTCTAAAAGCATGAATTTTTTCTTTTCTTTTCATCAAATCTAGCAGTTCACGTCCTGAGAACTTCGCAGTATAAGGCAAAGTGGGTATTTGCCATGGAATAACCTCAGAAACTCTTGGCCTCTCTGCTTGGAGAGGAGCTGAGATGAAGTGCTGCTTAATTACAGGTGCCCTGATATGACCTACAGTATACTCAAGCACTCCAAAGTACCAAAAACCAAGATGTCTATATTGGCATTTTGGTCAGTTAGGTTTATTCTAAAGCACATCTTGGAAAACACATCTTGCAGATCGAAGTTAGTAAATTGGCACCCTCTGCTCCATTTTGTAACAAGAAAAATAAAACAAAACCTTTATTATATAAGTGTGCTGGTATGAGTATTTGGTATTGCTGCCCATTATGAATATCTTAACTAATATTGGGCCAATACCTGAATCATAACAATATACAACTAACATACTGTATGCAGTGTGCACACGGGGAAAATAGTGTTTGTAACGATCATACTTTCCGGAGCATTGAGCTGAACGAATTAAAAAGGCAAGAACAAATACTGCAGATGGTGGGAGAGAAACACAGTATCTGTGAGGGAATAGAAGGGGCTAATGGTCAAACTATTAAGATTGCCGCTAGAATGGAAGTGAGAGGCTCGAGGCAAAAAGAAGGATGCAAGTCGGTAGTTGAGGGCTTGAGGTTATGAGCAGGGAGCGCGGTCAGCGGAGGTCGCTCTCGTCGTCCTGTATGGTTTTCTTGATGCGGAGCAGCATGGTGGTGAGCCACTGGTCCAACCGGGAGATGGTGTCGAACTCCTTCACCTGACAAATGAGCAGGAAATATTACCAAAACTACCCACACCCAAAATTATTATTACCCAATATAACATATATCCATTTCTATCCACCGATCTCTCTCTATCTATATCTAGATAGATCTATATATATATTATTTTTTATTATATATTATACTATACCATATTATATTGATGATATATTATATTATATATAATATAATATTATGTTGTACTATATATTACTAGTTATACTGCGGTACTATATATATGTTATACTATCTATCTATCTATGTATATACATATAGATATATAGATATCCATCCATCCATCCATTCATTATCTATAACTGCTTATCCTATTCAGTGTCGCGGGGGGGCTGGAGCTGGAGCATGATATATCTATATATATTATTTTTTATATTTCTTATAATATATTATACTATACCATATTATATCTAATATTATATTTCTGTATTATACTACCAGTATATTATGTTATACTATAT
>CAKAKR010043114.1:0-24865 GCA_916700685.1 Adelosebastes latens | reverse complement strand
CATACTCATCCTCATCCTCATACTCATCCTCATCCCCATACTCATCCTCATACTCATCCTCATACTCATCCTCATACTCATACTCATCCTCATACTCATCCTCATACTCATCCTCATCCTCATCCTCATCCTCATCCTCATACTCATACTCATCCTCATACTCATCCACATACTCATCCCCATACTCATCCTCATCATCCCATCTCAGATGGGTCCAGTTAGACTGGAACCGTGTGTGTGTGTGTGTGTGTGTGTGTGTGTGTGTGTGTTGTCCTGCAGTAGTGGTACAGCCCACGCGCAGCGGTCGCTATGGAGAGCAGCTCCCCGGGAGCGCGAGCCAGCCAGAGAGAGCGAGGAGCGAGGAGCGAGGAGGAGGACGGACCAGAGCGAGCCAGAGCGAGCGGACCAGAGCGGACCAGAGCGAGCCAGAGCGCTCAAACAGACAGGAATCACCATGGAGAACAGATCAGCGCTCAGGAGGACTAACGGACTGCGACTTTTAACGTCACTTCTCACCTTTTACGGACTTACCTGTGAGTTCACGCGTTCTCTGTCATTTAGCCCGGGTTACTGCTGAGGTTGTCGTTTAGCCCGGGTTACTGCTGAGGCCAGTGAGAGAAGTTACAGCGAGTCTCTACCGGGATCCACCCGGCTAACCCTGGTCTAACGGTAGTGTAACGGTAGTCTAACGGTCAGAGCCTGCTAGCTGTATAGAGCTAGCGGCTCCTGCCTGTGGATCTGTGGATCTGTGGATAGTGGATAGTGGATCTGTGGATAGTGGATGGAAGGCTATAGTTCACATAGCGGACGGTTAGTTCCGTCGGTAGGAGAGTGAGTTAGCTGCTGGCGTCAGGTCACCGTTAGCGTCGTTAGCTGAACCTCGCTTGTGTTTCACATTTGAATAGAACTTGGTTAACGGTACTGAAATAGTTCCCGTTAACTTCCAGCCCAGAGAGCAACTGCTAGTTACACTCCAGCTAACTCACTTAACGTTAGAGTTACATCCCAGATCAGATCAGTCCACTCGGGACAGGAGACAAGTTTGAGCGCAGCACAGATTTGGTGGTAATGATCCGGACTAGCTAACGTTCCTTCCAGCGGGTCTCATCAGGACTTAGCCAAGCTTCCATTCCTCAGAGAGTGGGGGGGAAATGTCCCCCTCATATAGAAAGGGATTGAGGAGCAGCATTGATTCGTGTTGTACAAACATAGAAGCGGAACGGAGGATGTATTGTGGGTGTCTCTCACGGTGAGCAAAGAGGAGCTCCATTGTGAAAAGTTTGCCGAGTGTTTGCTGGATCCAGATGATCCAGATGGGGGATGAACGTGATGTGATCCAGGAGAGGCAGCGCAGACCTTGAGACAGGGGTGGCAGGGGAAATGAAGACATATTTCAAGGGAGGCACTGCAGTCGCAGAGTCTCTGGAAGTATTGACCTGCAGTAGGGCTGCATGCCAGCCAGAGCACCTTCCAGTCTCTGTACTGGCCCGAGTAGTGCAGCTGGAGAGCTCTGCTGTGTCCCAGTCCTGGGCTGGGACCACAACAGATGACAGGCCTGCTAGGACAACAGAAGGGACAAAGACTGATGGAGAGTTAAGTAAATACTGCCCAGGAATGCACCATTTGTTTTTTTTCCTGAATGCAAGAGCAATAAAAGCCTCTCAGATATGCCATGGTAGCAGTTTCTGAAAAGGACATAAAACCTTTCCTGCCTTGCTAACTGTAATAAGTGACATACTCCCAAGTATGACAGCCAACTGGCATCGGATAATACCTTTAACTGGCATGGTATTTTCTTAATTAAAAGATAATCTCTAAAGGAAACCAGAAACTATTCACATTTGAGAAGCTAGAACCAAGAGAATTACATAATTTGGCATTAAAATAAAAAGAAGAAATACTCAAAAAAACAATTATCTGATTATTAAAATTGCCAAAAAGTTGGCAAGATGGACTGATTAATCTTTGCAGCTCTCTTTTAGTGTATCGGGTTTTTGAGGCTGATACTTCTATCGATATTTGACAAGATATTTGATAATGACCAGGGCAATTGATTAAAATATTGAATCACAAGTGTTTATCCTCTTATCAACATGGGAGTGGGCAAATATGCTGCTTTATGCAAATGTTTGTATAGATTTATTATTGGAAATCAATGAACAACACAAAACAATAACAGATATTGATCCAGAAACCCTCACAGGTACTGCATTTAGCATAAAACAATATGCTCAGATCATAACATGGCAAACTGCAGCCCAACAGGCAACAACAGCTGTCAGTGTGTCAGTGGGCTGACTTGACTATGACTTGCCCCAAACTGCATGTGATTATCATAAAGTGGGCATGTCTGTAAAGGGGAGACTCGTGGGTACCCATAGAACCCATTCACACCCACCCACATTCACATATCTGGAGGTCAGAGGTCAAGGGACCCTTTTGAAAATGCCAAAATTTAGTGCACGTTTGGAGCGTTATTTAACCTCCTTCCCAACAATATGACATGGTTGGCACCAATGGATTCCTTAAGTTTTCTAGAGTCATGATTCCCTAGCTTTAAAACTGAGCCAGCTACAGCTTAAAAATCGCAAGTTGGGTTAATGTGTTAAAGAAATGAATGGCATTAAAACAAATTTGCATTAACTCGTTATTATTTATTTAACTTTGACAGCCCTAATAATGACAAATGGGCAAATATTCATGTTTTTACATAAACACGTAATATAACCAAACATTTTTGATAAGCATCACTAAAAGTACAAAATAGTCTAATGAATTGTGACCAATGCATGTACTCAGCAACACACACCTTACAGAGTCCTCTTCATACCATACTTTTTTTGTCTGTTCCCACAAAACACTGGTTCATAAATCAACACAGGGAACTGATAAACAACGCACTGTTGCAAACTAAGCTGATTAGCCTCCAAACGGGCTGTTTGCTGCCATGTGTGTGCAGGTTGTCAGTTCAGCTAGTCACCTCCACAGCCAAACAAGCTGATTATTAACACAGATGACAAACTAGCTGGCGAAGGTTAGTTTTGGTGTCGTGTTTGGAAGAGAACCATGTGCAGGTTTTTGACTCTCAGTAACATATGGTTGGAGCCCATGTGGCCCAGGCCTAGTGTTATGTGTTAGCAGAGCACAAGTGTGCAGGGGGACTTTGTGTCAAAAACCTCCCTTAACTGTGTCATTTTCAGATTCCCTGTAGTGTAGACGGGGCTGTGAGGAGGGGATTCATGCAAGGCGTGGCTACAGGCGGTGAGGTCTGTAATTGAAGACCGTAGTTTTGTGGTTTCTTCTCTTGGGGCGGCATGATTCATAATCTAAATAAATAATGTTGTAATGGAGCCACCTAAATTACAGACTCAAAACAGAAATAGATTTGAAAAAGCAGTGCACTAACTGAGCAGATTTGTTCCTCATAGAGGTTAATGTGCTTCAGTGGTTATTAATTGACAGTAAGATGTAGCGAAGAAAATAGTTTTGTCATTGAAAATATAAATCAAATAGCTACAGCTTTGTCAACACATGGCAAAGGGCCGATCAGGTCAAGACATGTTTTTGGGACCTTTTGTTTGGATAACTTAATGTCATTGTCCGTCTGATCATTAGATTTGTGGTATAGATGTAAAGCCTTCCTGGTTTCTCTGGGAAATTACATTTTATCACACTAAGAGAACTTTTGTCACAATACATTTGACTCGATTCATTTCATACTTTTACCATTTTTCCAGTCAGTCTTCTTCAAACAATGCCTAGTTTAAGTTTAAGCATGACTTAGTAAAGTGGACCAACTTGTGGTGGACTGACAACAGATGCCAACATTTCACTGCTGTCTGGTGTTAATTATCCACACTAGTTATTTTCTATTGGAGCTATATACAAGAAAGGGCTTTAAAGTAAGTTTTAGCATTTGGATTCACATCTGTGGGCCGCAGCTGTGGTATTCATCGGATCCTCTCATTTGATCTTAAATCTCAGCTGTGAAGCAGCAGACTGAAAACGCCTAATCACATTAAATGCATGCAGTGTTTTCTTTTTGAAGGAAGGCCATCAGCAGATGAGTGTGCTGCTTTATTGTGGGACATGGAGGCAGTGTGTGTGGGGGGTTCAGGGAGCAGGCTGTGGTCGCCAGCTTCTGTTGACTCCACCCTTTGCTTCCTCTTCCCCGACAGATGTGACTGACTGTCAGACGCTTTGTATGGCAAGCTGCTCCCTGGTGGTCCATCAGTAAATTCAGAGCTGTAACCCCCAGTTTTAGCTTGTCCCTGCACTTGTCTGTAACCAGGCTGAATAAAAAGACACCAATGTGTCACTGCAGTCAGTTGTTGATTACTTTCAGCACACTGCTTTCACAAGTCCACTTAGGACTGCCTGCACTATTCTGTTCTAACCTGAATTACCCTAACTAAAGATACTGTATATTATACTATATAGAGGGGCTCTGAAGATGGCACAGATTCCCATTCATTCCAATGAAAGGTACTCACTCAACACGAAATGAGAAACAAGACAAGAAACTTCATTCTTCCTTGTTTGCGTATGGACATTAGTGAAATGAAGGTTTTACAAATATTAAGCCCTCATGGTTCAAAAAAGATCAGAATACAAATAGTTATAATTGATCCTCTTTGCAGCTTTGGCTAAGGATTTTACTGAACCCAGGCACTTTAAATCTTATACCTATAGAGGGATAAAGCTGGCGATACTACATATTTTCCTTATTGTCAACAAGTCCCATGAAAAGACAAATAGATAGGGACTCTGAGAAGAACTGCCCACTGGGGAGCTCCCTGAGAACTACATATATTCAAGTGCTTTTTTTTGTTTGCATTCGCACCGCCAATAGGAACGCTGAAGTGACGTAATCCGGCCTGTGCCGCACGCACATATCTCCAACTGGGAGATCGGCGATTGGCTAGTTCGCTACGTTTCACAAACTGTCTTAGCTATTTTTAGTAATATACGAATAAATGAACAACTCCGTTACATGCCACAAACATATAAACTCAAGCCAAATAGCTCTCACGAAAGTACCATTTGCGATTTCAGTTCGTAACGGTTATCGTTTTTTGGCTCAGTGGGTGTGCTTTGTGCTACTGGGTTAGCTGTTGTGCTACTGAGTTAGCCTTTGTGCTACTGGGTTAGCCTTTGTGCTACTGGGTTAGCCTTTGTGCTACTGGGTTAGCTGTTGTGCTACTGAGTTAGCCTTTGTGCTACTGGGTTAGCTGTTGTGCTACTGAGTTAGCCTTTGTGCTACTGAGTTAGCCTTTGTGCTACTGGGTTAGCCTTTGTGCTGCTGGGTTAGCCTTTGTGCTACTGGGTTAGCCTTTGTGCTACTGGGTTAGCCTTTGTGCTAACGTTACTGGGTTAGCCTTTGTGCTACTGAGTTAGCTCGCTGAACATCGGCTCTCACTCATGCTTTGGCTCAGTGGGTGTGTACTCATGAACGAGTTAACTTTGGGACTTCACTGTCAGTCCATTTGTCCGTGTTTTATTCATTTATTTTGTTACGAGCTGTTGTCTGTTGTTTACACAGCTAATGGGCTTTTAAAAATGGCAGTTGCCGGTGCTGCATTGTGTTCGACCAGTCACCGTACACTGTCGTCACTCAGGTCACTCACTGTTCCTCTTGTGGTGGGAGAGTACTTTCAATGATATAGGAGCTAAAAAAGTCCCTCAAAACGGCGTTCTAAGAACTACGATCGTTCCTAGTTCTTGCGGTGTGGACACAATAAAAAGATCTAAGTTCTGAGAAGAACTATGAAAAAGTTCTTCCGGTCCGAAAACACCTAATGCTGCATAAATACTAACTTTATAGTCACCAGCAAATGCACTACACATTTAGCCTGTTTGAGTAGTGTTTGCTAAAAACTACAGTGTCCAACTGTTTAAGGAAATATATATATTTCTTTCAATTAAACTTAATATTTGTGAGCCAGCTTTTAAAGATTTGCATCTTCTCTAGGAATGAATGGGCTTGGGGCTTGGGGTTTGGGGCTGGGTGCCACAGACAAGGTATGAAAGTTGAAAAGCATTGAGAAGCAGACTAACACTTTGTTGAATTTGTTTTTTCTGTGGGATTTAATGATAATGAAACAAATATAGACTCAAGCCAGTCTCAACCTTTAACCCAACCGTCTGGTTTCGTGAGCCAATCACAGTGCTTCTGTTGGCATTCATTATTTTGTCTACTTCCTCCCCATGCCAACATTAGGAGTTACCGGTCATTAGGACCACAGTGCATGGGTAATTAGCCATTCAAAATTGGGAGGAAGAGGGGAAACATGCAAAAAATATATAGTAAATGGTATTATTAGTGATGCTATTTTTACTGTGTGTTAGCTAGTATGTCTTGTCTGCTGAATAAATCTTCGATAGACAGGAATTGACTGTTTGAATCACTGAGTCAGAGGAAACTATGTGGTAAAAATGGCTTCCAGATATTTCCATGGTTAATTACCTACTGTGAATGAACACAGGGAAACCTTTTTAAACCGTTTTTTGCCTGCTGTTTTCAGGAGTCAGGGTTTTTCCCCGAGGTTAGGGTCACTTGGATACACTGTGGCTTCACAGTCCATATTAAAGAGGTATACATGCAGGATGTGCACAGTCAGCAGTTGAATCCCCCAGGAGGGAAGCGCCGGGGTTATGGGAAACAGGTGTGGCTGCTTTCCACCACTCACTCATATTTGTTTCACTCATTCAGCTGTCAGGTGGTTGTGATGTTTGGGATGAGCACACAGTCAGTTGTATACACTGACACACCCCCTACCACCCAAGTGGGAGATGATTAACACCCACCAGTCAAATACTGGGAGGTACCGCTGACTGTAGCAAGGCTCATCTGTGTTGTCTTATTTGCTTGTACACAAGGAATGGTGACATACATACTGTAGCTAATGGAAGGAATCTTGTTTTTCCGCTAATGTTTTCGGCACACCTGCAGCTTGGATCCCTCAGTATTACACTCACCTACATCCTAGTTCTTAGGTAGGGATGCACCGGATCGGATATCGGGCCGATACTGACTTAAATAGCTGGATCGGATATCGGTGACAATGGGGCCAATATATTCAATTCAGTTCTATGTTTACATAGTAGCCTATATAAACTCGGAAAAAAAAGTTTAGAAATTTGTGTTTGGTGGATTATTTCTCTGTTTTTACAATGCTAATTGGCATTGCATTTTACATCGTTAGAAAGCCTGTTTATTTACCTTCACAATGATGTCTGCAGTTGAAGTTTACATTATAGACTGGAATTTTAATTCCTGTTTAAGTTTTGACCAATTTGCTGCTGCATTAAAACGATTTACACTTGAAATGTAATTCCTGTTAATTTTGAAGATTTTCTTTACCAAGTAGCTGGTGTACAATTTATTATTTGAATAATAAATAACAATTCAGTAAATTTATATCTTATATCTATGTATTTATTTGTTACATTTTGTTTTAAAAAGTTAGGAAAGCAATGTTTAAGTCAAGCCTGATGCTGCCTTACACATAAAAGAATAATCCCAGTCACTTCCACACAGTGAGACATACAGCTTATTAATTAAAGACTGGTATTGGATCGGTACTCTGTATTGGCCGATACCCAAAGCCCAGGTATCGCTATCAGTATCGGGACTGAAAAAGTTGGATCGGTGCATCCCTATTCTTAGGTCTCAAGCACCTTGTTTATCTAGTGTCTAAAGCTGTGATAAGTTATAAGAATGAAAATAGGCATTTGGTTCAAGATATCTGAACAATTTCAGCAAAGTCAGTCAGATAACCAACTGTTTTAATTCCCTACCTACAAAGTAAATCTAGTCTTCAACATCTGTATCTGCTGTGGAAACACAGAAAGTATTGGACTTGCTATCCCAGAATCACAGGTCCAAAACCACAAGTGAGCAGGAAATGTTCACTGCATGCATTATTTACAATAATGGAGTCGCTGATAAGTGACGGCCCAGGACTGTTTTTTGTAGTACGGTACAGTTTTAACTTTCCTGCATTTCAGTCGGGAACACACATCATTTGAAGCAGACAAAATTAATTGGATATGGGGCTAGGCGATATGGCCTAAAAATAATATTGCGATATTTTTAGGCAATATCTTGATATACGATATATATCGTGATATTTTCAAATATCCTCAAAGCACTTCATAAATGCTCGATTTAACCCTTTAATGCATACAATCAAACCAATATGATGATTCTTGTAGTCCCTGCTGCATATGTCTGCATTAAAACCTTCTTATTTATATTCATTAGTGGGTTCTGTTGGTACTATTTTAATCTGGCATGCAAAAAGGGAGAAATCACAAGTTGAATTTAACAAAACAGTATCCAACAGTATTCACTTTAACCAAATAGTTATCTGGCAATACATGCTTTATATATTTTGATAAATACATAACACACAGTTTTTAATGGCGTGTAATAAGTGTAAAGTAACTTATTGTTATGTTTACCAGTAAGCTGTTATAACATTGCTGATAATAAAAAATATTATTTTCCCACTAGTGTAGAAAGACTCACCAAAGCAACCTGTGGCCAAAGCAGTCTGGTCCACTTATTCAGGCTCACAGCTTTGGTTCTGTTAGCTGGACGTTCATGCCGGCGCGGTGGCTTAAAAACATTACATGACAATTTGTAGTCGATGTTCGCGATATAGTCATTTTATATACCGCGCGGTCGACAAGCGACTATATTCGATGTATCGCCCACTCCTAATTGGATATGACACTGTGGGATTTCACCTAGAGTTTTTACTATTTTATCAGAACTCTCTAGGTTTCAGCACCCACCCTCTGCCCTCATTGTGTGTGAGATAGCATCAGACACCGAAACTGAGGGAAAGAAAGACATGTCCCCTGACTCAGAGTTCCCTGATTTGGCTTGCTGAGCAGCCATCCTTGATGTAGATATATTGCGGTAATGGCTTGAACAGGATTTTGCACAACTGTATCCCTGCTGGTATTCAGCCAAATGATTTTGTATTCCTCTGCCATCCCTGCTACACCCCCCATGTCCACATTACTTCCTATAGTTTACATGCTTCTGCTTTAGTTGCTGATGCTCTCTTCATTTCCAAATAGACTGTAAAGCTTAATGATACCAAATAGACTGCAGGTTTTCTTCTGTTTAGTATTGATGAAGGAAGGTAGAATATATATCGTCTTTTTCAACAGCTATGCAGCTCTGTCACACAAGTGTAGCATCATAGTTTACTGCTCACTGCTGACAAACACAATAGTTCAATGTGGTTGCTATATTTGCCTCTACTTGGATTGCGAAAAGGATCATAACAAAACAAGTGGCCAGTTCTATTTAGGACTTAAAAACAGTGTTAGAATATCATATTACATGGATTGAATTGCATTTTAAAGAGAAAGGCATCACAGTTTAAAGGTTTACTTACTCTACAACCCAGAGCTTTTAGAGCGACATTAAATGGGGGTACTATTTCCTTTATGTACTAATAATATTTGTCTTTTACATCCAAGTGAGCTTTGTATTATGGGAACACTGTCAAACCAGACATGTAACCTGCATGAGTCCCAGAAAAAATACACTTGGATGTTGTCTTACTGGCTTTTTTGGATTCTCTAGGGACTTAACAGTGTGGGAGGGAGGTGTGTACTACATTGCAAAGATGGGTGTTGACAATGTTCCCCTTCGAATGAAGTCTAGACGCAGTTGTACAGGATGTAAGGGTATAATGTCATCATAGTCAGAGCAGTTGGCTAAGTGTTTTGCATTGGCATGTTGTCAAATACTGTACATGTATTTGTGTTTTTCTGTGAGGTCACTATAGAAGTGTTGTAGTCAGCAGGGCTTTTTATCCCAACTGACCTAGGCACCTAAATCTCCTTGTTCTCACTGTTCAAAGTGGGTGGTAAGTGTAAATCAAGGGAAGCTTTTTAATCTGTTGCAGAAAGAGGGTGAGAGTATGTGCCGGGAAAAGTGGGTGTGCCGGGAAAATGAACTGCGTCTGACCAGGATAATGCTGCTGAAATGCCACACTGACCAAACTACTTACTGTTTTCATTGACCATCGGGTACACACAGTACAAAGGCAGATTTTTGTTGGACTGCTTTACTTCCTCTCTTGTTGTGATGTGGTGATTGCTGACGTACAGTGATGCTGATTGCTCAAGAAAGTCCAAAGCAGCGTATTCTATCAATGTATTTCTAGAGGCTACTGTACATTTTCCCATTTCCAGAGACTATATTGATGGAGGGAGCCACATCACTCCCAAAATAAAAACAAATAGAAGACCCCATTGAGTAAAACAAATTACTGAACACAAACTAGTTTAAAAAATACCTTCATCCCACAACAAAATATGTGACAACTGATATGGTGTAAGATCCATGTAAATTTGCTATTTGAGCAACATATGAAAACAGCAGTAGGCAGAATGTTTTTGGCATTATTGGGCAAAAATTCCATAATAACCTTTCAGCATATTGTAATTCAAGTGTTCTGAGAGAAAACTAGACTTCTCCTCCTCATGACTGTTTACAGGCTTTAAAAAATCTAGCCTTGACGGGAGACTTTGACCAATCACAGGTCATTTCATTGAGAGAGCGTTCCTATTGGCTGTTCATTCAACAAAGGCAGCTGTCAATCACTCGCAAACTCCAATCAAACGGTCAAACTAGGAAGCGCTGATCAAATATGAATCAATATTGTGTTACTGTAATGCCTATTTCTCGCGTAAAATGTTTTCAGAAACATCTCATAGTGTACTGTTAAGCTGTAAAATGAGAAAGGAATAAGCAATGGGCCTTATAACAAATACTGATTTGCTGTGCTCCCTCTTTTCCTGTGGCAATTCAATGAATGGGCAGATAAAATTATCTATTAAACATAGCAAATAATCCCAATTCCAAGGCCCCATTAGAGGACATAAATAAAATGAGATGCAGGCTGGGCAGATCTAGCCCTCAAAACAAAGCTTGACCAGTTTTTTTCTGTATCAATAAGAAGGGCTGTAAATATACATGTTTAATAGCACATTTTTGGCTGGACTGCAGAGGGCCAACCTTATAAACGCAAAAGTCTGTCACTGAGTGACTGACTGACTGAGTGACTGACTGAGTGATGAAGTTACAGGATTGGTCGGCCGACTGTTGGAGTTTCCTTATTGGTCGTTGCTCTTTCTAAATGAAAAGGCGGAGAACAGTTCTGTGTTTATGTTTTCTGGGGAGCGTGTCAGCGGTTCAATGTATCATTACATAGTGCTGTTGTTGTGCATGTGCTGTTGTTCATGTTTTTTTAAGTTACGTTATGTTGTGCTTCATATTGTGTTACCTTGCATTCACACCAAGCGCGAGGCAAATTTTCACCTCTCTTTCCTCCATTTCCTCCATCAGCCATGGAAGAAATAACCACTGTTGCTGCTTTGTACATGTTGTGGAAGTCACGGATATGTGGGAAAACCAAACGCCGTCGTGTCTGGGATCATATCACCCGGCGGCGAGCTGTATTCACATACAGTGCCATTGCACTGACTGTACCTAGCAAGCCACATGTCGCTACTGCGGAATGAACCCACAATAAACAGACTGTGGTGTGATTTAATTGCAATAAACGGATCAAAATGATGCCAACAACAACAACATTATGATGTTGATTTGTAAAAAGACCGAATTCAAGCTTTGTCTTTGGATCGATCAGTGCCAGGCTATGCTAACATTGTAGCTGCTCCATTAACACTCAATAACGTCATCTAGGAATAAATACGGCATCAACAACGTCAGTGATGACAGTGGGAGAATCTCTGATAAACTTTTGCGACATATGTATATATTGTTACACACCACTTACATGATGACTTTTGATACACATGCTTTAATAAAAAACTGAAATACTTTTAACCCTGCATGCTGTATGTCATGCTAATACCTTTTCACCTTGTATAAAATGTATAATATACTGACTAGTAAATGTTACCATTTACTATTACTGAATGTCATTTGCTTCATTATAAGTTGTCTTTCAATCAAACATTAAGATAGAAGTGGAAAAAACTGTTCTTGCAACTTAATTTACAACATTTCTTGACTTTTTTTATGCATAGCTTTACAATGTCGTCATTTGCTACTTCCAGTGGTGTGGTGGAGGGTGTACGCAGGTATATGGAGTATACCCACTTCTTTTTCTGGCGATTTACAGTATATCCACGTATCAGCCAAAAGCCATTGGAATATATCGGAGAGTTTACCCACTTCCTCCTCTGTAACCTGCCCATCTCTACCCAGTAGTTCACCCACCTTATCGACGACCACACTGGCTACTGCAGTATATTAAGAAAGACTTACTGGATTTAACATAATAGACACGACCACTGACTATTTGTGTAGCAATTTAGCCACAAAATTCACATACTGACCATATACGGTCCAGACATATACTTGGTTTTGACCGAGTCTTGTTAAGTTAAAGTCGTTTGCTTTTAGTCTTACTGGATAGCAGTGTTGTTCACCGCCTACCATTGTTCTTCTGAGCTCTATCTCTGTTACACCAATACATATTACAAATCTCCGTACATTAATACTAGCCCAGTGTGTGCAGCCTACATGTGACAATCATTGAAATTATGTAGATCCCTAAATAAAAAGGTTGTTGGCAGAAACAGGCGTCATACAAGAAATCTAAAATTGGACAATGATGGGAATCATTTTAAAGAAAAACAGACTAATTCCCTCTGGGGTCTCTGTGGCATGTGGGAAACTATGTTTCCATTATGTTGGATCGGCCTAATGAAAGTACAGTAGCCCATTTAGAGCCAGTGAAGGGCAGTGGAGTCTGTGATTAGTACAGAACCCATTCTCTCTTCTCAGCAAAGCTCCACCCAACAAGGGCCTGCCCTCATCTATTTCTATCCTAATGAATAGAAATTGAGCTTGGTTTTATACCATTTGTTTCAAAGGACAGTGTGACTTGTAAACAACATGTGTCTAAAAACAATGCAGATTGATAATATATTATATATATATTATATACAGTATATTCTAGATTGATCATATCTTAAATCTAAGCTGGCTATATGCATGTGATTACTGTTAAGGAGACTGCTGTGAGGAAAATTATGTTTCTCTTCTTTTCACCCAGTTGTTTGGGAGCACAGTTGTGTGGGACACATCGGTGGTGTCTCTGCAGTGGGGATGGGAGCCCTCGGATGTACAGTAACTGCAGTGATTTAAAGTTGAGGAAATGCCAGTTTTGAATATATGAGGCCAACATACAAGTTATCTTTTATTATCACAGAGGCTAATGTGGAGGGTTGGACCTTGAATTATCCTTGGTAGTCTGTCTATGCTGTCTTTGTTTGGCTTGCTGGTAGATTTTCGTGGATGCTGTGAATAATTTACTGAAATCAATTAAACAGATACTAGGCCAACCATAAAACAGCACTTGTTCTTAAGTATAAAGGCTTCAGTTGTCTATGTGTGATGTCTGGCTAATTGTTTTATGTAGTAAATGTCTAAACATTCATTCATGGCTGTCAGCTTCTGAGACAAGATAAAGGTTTTTTGAGAACACTCAGCTATCTAAAAGAGGACAGCAGCAGTAAGGATGTACTTGATGAGCTAGCATACCCTGACACAAACAACATTTCTACCCCAGTGCAATTTTTCAAGACTACTGTGGTGTGATGGTGACTGCAGTGCAGTCTCTTTTAGCATTAACGTGTCAGGGATGTCATACACTTAAGCTCTAATTGAGAAAGGCTCTCATTATAGTTTCTCTCTTAAAAAAAACCTCCAAAATGAAGTTACTTATTCACACAGCAGCTTGAAAAATGCCCTTCCTTGCTTTCTGTGACCATCTGTGACTTTTCCAACTGTCTATTCCAAAATTGTACATTTTGTCATACATTTTCTACTTGCATAGAAAGAATCACATTGCAGCCCGTCTCTGGGTCCATAGCACTGTGTTCACATACTGAAATACCTCAAACCCCCACAACAAACAATAACACATCCCACACAATAAGGCAGGATGCTGTAGGAGTGTTAGTGTTGCCTTGATACACAGTGGCAGACATTGTCCTTCACAAGTTCTACAGCATAGCTGTAGTTGACTCTGATGAGAGGTTGTAACCTATCCTGACACTTTGTATGTCAACACTATTGATCTTTTTCTTATAAGCATGGATCTTTAATCAAATGTGACCTGGATGAGAAGGGCACAGACGTCCACATTGCTATGGGGGAGCAATGAGAAAAGGGTTTTGAAGAGGACAGTGACATGTGAAAGAGGCCCACCCGCCCCTTTTTAAAGGCCCGTCAGCCTGTGTTTGTCTCCATCATGAATTAGCCCACTGAAAAAGCCTCACACCCTCACAGGATACAATGCTAGGAAGGAAGGGGGTAGATTAGAGCTGGTGTTGGGACTAATGTTTTCTTCACTCTGCACAAATATTTCTTACGATAAAGACATGCTATAAAACAGGCAATGCACCAGTTGGCCTATCCTGTCGCTAACTGATTGAGACAGAGTTATCGGCCTCACAAAAATAAAGCAAAAATCTGGGGGCCTGTGTTAGGCATATAGGCATTATGGTTTTTTCTCCTGGTCACCTCTTTAGAGGGTAACAATAGCAAACAAATGGCTCCACTCTGCCTATTGACTTCTTGGAGTTGCCAGTGTTTAAAGGCACATACGACTCTCAGAGAATTATTTATTTATTAGCACTTATTTATGAAATTTGCCAAGCGCTATCGCAAATTCCCAACTGTTACTTTGTTAATTTTCCACAAATGTCCTACCTACGGCTGCTGCACAAAAGGAATGGTTACAATGTTTTTTTACTTTTTCCTGTCCACTCAGAGAGCTTGGATTGGGTTGGGAATAGTTGCTGTTGTGGGCATTAGCCCATTGAGACATTATTGGATAATTGTTTTATGACTATAGCTAATAGTCATATATCAATCCATATTCATAGATTGTTTTGTGTGAGGTTGGCAGAGTTTGCCAATGCAGTTTTCAAATGCATGTCAATGAACATTTATTAAATGTGACTTTGAGAATCAGATGGAAGTTTAATAGTCAGCTAATGTTGCCGTTGGCCTACACTAGACTAAGGGACTTTAGTGCTTGGAATCAGTATGAATTACTGCACTCATTAAACAGTAATGAAACACTGCCCTTCAGCCTGTGTTCACCTCCTACTCACACTTGGAAATTACCGAAGCAGGGAAGAGGGTGAGGACTAGGCTAGGTCTGGTGCATCCCTGGTTGCTTGCAAACACCTTGGAGAGGAGAATGATAGAGGTAGCCAAACCCACCTTCCACCAGTTCTGGAGTTCAACTTCTTTTTTTAATAAGGGGCATATAAACATTTTACCCTCTTTCCCCAAAAACAGCAATTTGAGTTTGTATCTTCATTGCTGACATTTATACGTCGAAATTAACATTCTTCTCCTCAAAGTAACTGCTGAGATCTGACAACACAGCAACATTGCTAAAAGGTAGTTCAACAGGGATGATCATACAAGGTTAGCCGAACTTAGGTGGGAGCAGCTTCTTTCTAAATGAACCTTGAACTCGAACTTCAGATAAAACGAAGGCGAACAGTAATGTGACCCAAACTGGCGATTATTTTACCAATGTTTATCGAATTAATGTTACCGTAATTATGATTCGGTGAGTTTGCTAACGGTAACATTAACGTTACCTAGCTAACGTTAGCTGGAACATTATTTCACAATGTATTATTAATATTAAGAATAATTAGTTGGCCATGAACTTAAAAAAAGAAAATACATTGCAAATGTTTATCTAAACTGTAAAATCGATCAAACTTAACATTAGCTAGTTAAGTCTA
Source organism: Adelosebastes latens (assembly GCA_916700685.1). Classification (NCBI taxonomy): domain Eukaryota; kingdom Metazoa; phylum Chordata; class Actinopteri; order Perciformes; family Sebastidae; genus Adelosebastes; species Adelosebastes latens. Next base: position 9,028 of record CAKAKR010043114.1, on the reverse strand, counting down.
CCTTTTTTCTTACTGTCACTATATCCTGACAGTGGTGCATGAGACAGATAATCTGTGAAAAAAATCATGTTCGTCTGCCTTCTCCTAGTGCTCATAATGGAATTTGCAAGATTTCACCGCGCCCGAACCAAGCTCCCAGGAAGTGCGCCGGGCTTTTGATGCAAATTTTACATTGTGGCCAAACGGTGGTACTAAAACTTCCGTGTCCGTCACGGTATGCCGTTGGGCCCAAAAATACTTTTTCCCATAGACTTACATTGGGAAAGAGATGTCTGGAGAATTTTTTTTTTAGTAAATCAACTTCCCAGTAGGAACACTCTAATAGCCCTTATTTAAAAAATGAAGTTTTTAAAGTTGTAAAATTATTTCCCTTCCTCCGTTCATGTGAATGAGACCCAGTCCGAGGCTGGGCTGAGGGCTGGGAGGCGGGGTTAACGGAAACGCTACTGCGTCTTGTCTATGGGCCCAATGGATGCAGAAGATCACCGGATGATCCGGGTCATTTTATACTCGGAAGTCTGTACTGTAATGCCTATTTCTCTCCTCAGATGTTTTCAGAATCATCTTGTAGTGCACTGTTTAGCTGTAAAATGAGAAAGTTTGTGACCCGGCTGCCATGTTGAAAAGAATCAAGCCAAAACCAAGCACCGCCCACCGGCCGGAGCACACTTTCTCGTTTTTGGTGGTCTGAACCACTCTGTCAAACTGTCATGTACTAATATCAGCTTGTAAAAATGATTGACCCAGCTTAGTTACATTTTTATGTCCTCACATAGTTCACACTGTTGTTCAAGTCTTTACGTCCGTCCATCTCACTCCTGTACTTCCTCCAGATAACTGCCCTATTTCTTGCTTTGTGTCCTCCTCCTCGCCTCACTGTATTCATTTCTGAATGCTGAGCACTCAGAGTTTCCTGTTGCTTTAGTCCTAAACCACACTCCCTACTGCACAGATCTTGTGACTGCATTCTTCTTCTGTGAGGTCTTCAGATCAGTCCCTCATGAGTGCTGTTTGACATGATCATATGCACAGAGTTTGTCTACATGAACATGACATATTGTCGATTTTGTTGCTGCATGTGAATGTTTCTGGCCTTGGATCCCTCCTGTCTCACACGGTTCTGACATGCACTGCAGGCTTCATTGTGAGGAACTCTAGCCAGGAGACAGCCTCCTCCTTTGGGGAGGTCAGGGCTGAAGCTAGGTCAGGTCTGGGTAGGTGGAGATCTTGGCTCATCAAGTGGCCGACGTGGAATGTTTGAGCCGGTTGCCAGGCAAAGAGGAAGGTTTTGATTTAGCATTGCGTCTTTCGAGCAGCTTGTCGCAATTAGTGATGTCAGGAGGGAAAGAAACAAATATGAAGCATTTCTTCAAAGTGCAGGCATATCCTTCCCATGAGTTCATTCTTTCCTTTGGTTTCTCAAGGAAAAAGGGGGCAAAAGTGCAGCCTATTTCTCTTCAGTCATACTAGGTTTTGCAGGCCGGGGTGGTTCTTCCTGTTCTCTGGTGCAGGGTGTCACACTTTGAGTTAATGAAATGGGTCAGTGACACAGCATAAAGATGGCCACGGAAATATAGTTTTAGTGTTTATCCTATTAAAATTCTGAACCTTATTTATTTACCGGATAAGATGGATAACCAGGAATGAAACTAGTGACAGTCCTGAGCTGTGTCTCCACTCTGCAGCAGTACACCTATTTCCTTGATGAAACCATATGACAGCTTTGTTTAACGCACTGCTTACATTTCATTTGCCTGCAGTATTTTAGATGATATTTCACGGAGCTCTAGTTCTACGAGCTCTGGCTGTGTTCTTCGTAGTCTCAGCTAGCAGTGCCAAGTTTCCCCACTCTCCTCCTGGCTGTAGGTATCCCATGCAGAGGCCATCTGTCTCCCCTCCCATAATGGTAAGGGTGGAGTCCTCTTTAAGCACTTCCCCCCTTTCTCTCCCTCCTTTCCTACTTACTCCCTAATGCTTACTGTAAAACAAACAGAACATAGCATGGATGGAGTCTAGTTTCTCCGTATGCTTTGACAGGCCTGAAAGCTGACACACCGAGATAGACAAACTATGTTCGGTAGCAGTTGGAGTGTCGTGTCAGGTAGCTGCAGTATGTAGAGCATGTTATGGAGAAGCCTGGTCCGAGACACGTGTCTGCATGCATCAACACAATGTCACGCATGCCAAGCATGTTCGTTTACCGCTCAAACAACCAGTGCTGCAGGACGACTTTTATCAGCATGACCGCTATATTCTTGTACCAGTTAAACATATATATTTGAAAATATTTATTTCACTGTCAAGTTTTTATCATATACGGTATATGTTTATTATATATTTCCAAGCAAAACAGCCGGGCTGCACTAGTAAGGTGACAACAAACAGCTGTTGTGTCAGCTCAGATGACAGTGGAGTGCAGAATGCAAAACCCACATGGCTCTGACCCTGATTCCTCCCCACACCAGTGCACCCAGAGGACTCCGGCAGACGCAATGCAAACACAGGGTAACACGTGCACTGCTAAGCACATTATAGCACTGTGGGCTTTCTTTTAGACCAGGTCATGATTCAAAGGTGGGAGAAAGATGTGAATGGATCCCTAAATGATCTTGGAGAAATGGAATAATAATCCAAAGTGTCTCTCCAAGTGAATGACAAATAAGGAAGCCTGAGTTAAATACTTTAGTTTAATAGGTTAAGAGCCTAAATACAGTGCTGAACTGTGCCAGATTAGTTTACACAGTAAGGCAAGAAACCCAATGGAAATATTTTGAAAATGTGGGTCAGCAGAGAAAAACACAAACAGGAAAGCCCAAGTCTTCTAACACAGCATGGCCCTTCACAACACAATGCAACATACATTTAGGACTCAGCAGCCATTCAAACAAAATGCCTGACTCTTACACACATGGAGAGGGACACACATTTGGAAGAGAGAAACTGTGTGTGTGTGTGTGTGTGTGTGTGTAATCACTGAAATTACAGGGGACGTAATGGAGCACGGGGAGCCTCAGCCTCCTTTGGCTATATTCCTCACAAACCAAGATAGCATTGCTGCGGCTTACCACTCAAATTTATGCCAAAGACTCAAAATACCAGCCAGTGGACCACTTTTATAAGCTTTACTCCATACACATCCGAGACTACGTACAAAGTGGAAATTTATGGTTCCCGAATATAGCTTACTCAGACTGCAACCGTGTGGAGAAAACTGAGGGGTACTGTTTGAATATTTTGAATGATATCAACTTTTTATATTTTAACATTTAAACATTTTTACAAGGTCTATTGTGGATCTACTGCACAATTCATTTTTGAATTTGTATAGCCTCTTAGAAACATGTATGCTTAAACATTTTGATCACCGGGCCTCATGCAGCAACAGTCTTAAATGTCTCCTGTTTCTTCTCAGTAATTTAATAATAATAAAAGTCAACTCCAGATGCACCAAACGTTCTTAACCATCCAAATCTGCTCTTACCCAGGTGTGCTGAATGATGAATCCCACTTGATCATAAATTGGAGGCGTGTGGCCGACTGTTTATTATTATCATAGGTAACACCCCGAGACACTATATAAGGGCAGGCAGGGTCCCAAATGAACAAGCGCCAAACGCGGGAGGATTTTCCATTTCTCTGAAGGCTATCTGCCACACTGGAGGGTAAATGTATGTACCAAAATAGTCATGTAATAAAAAACTATGCTTGGTTACACTACTGCGTTTTGGTGTAGTTTCCGGGTGCGCTGCTTCTGTCCTGTGCTCTCTGTGTCGGAGTTTGCCATCCACACACACCCACCGTGTGCCTAACGTTAGCGAATGTGCGGTTGAGAGAGAGAGAGTGTATGAAGTTAGTAGTAATGTTCTAGCTGTGATTGAAGCAGTCCAGTGTGTTTACAGTGTAGGCTGTTTACCGCTGAATAAATGTTACAACTCCTCAGACCCATGCCAAGTTCCAGTGTCTTGCTCGCCACCTGCTGATTGAAGTGAAGGGTTAATCCCCGAAGCTAGCGACAACAACGGCCCAGGCTCACTTAAGGTGGACTGACCTTTAAGGTGGACCAGCTATTCTCATTTTAGTGACAAACTGCTCCTTCGAGTTTTGCCCAGCCTTTTTAAAACATATACCTTAATATACTGTGTAGTAAATGTTGAAATGTCTGGAAGGTATGAAAAAATCGATACCGCCCAGACAATTATCAGGTTTGAACTGATTAACCATGGATCAATATATTTCAATTATTTCGCTTCAAATATTGCTCAGGCCTCTTTTCTATGTTTGTATTCAACATAATACCTTGTTATCTCAATGAAATCTACTGACACAAATGTATATGTGACACAAAAAGGCAATTTATTATTTTGGCCGTTAAAATCATATGCTTGGCCGGTGGGTTTTTTAATCTACCAGTCCCCTTGGCCGGTGAGTCAAAAAGTTCATTTCAGACACTGAGGGCAGGTGTTGTGCCGTGTGCAAATACTCTGGCACATGCCCAAGAATTGGAGAGTTACCACCAAAAAAGGTCTGTAAGAAGAAGAAGTTCAGTAGTAGTGAAATGGAGGTACTGTTTAATACACTTAAACAAAGTAAACATGATTTTCCAGAGGGTCAGTACTGGCGTTACAGGATAATTGGGATCAATGGACCAATAGTATGTATTTAGCCCACAAATGTATTTATCCAATAACAGTAACTACCCTAAAACATAATAATCTAAAGTTGATTATATGATATTCATGCTTTTTTTTATGTCCCTCAAGTTTAAATCTTATGTTTCCTTGCATTGGACAAACAGCTTGTGGACTGTGATGTTGTTTTTCTTGTTTCTGTAAGAGTGCTCTCGACCACTTGTAAAACTTTCTTTTACCTAAGAGAAGTGCAAAAATAAGAAAACATTGGTGAATCCCAGAAATCAATTGGTATTAATAAAATAAGAACACATTTTGGATACAAACAAAAATAAGAGGAAATTTAAATTTGTTCTTATATCGCTTCCTGCAGAGGCCCCACGACTCGTATGTGTGATTCTACTCATAAAAAACACTGAGCCTGGGATGGAGTTTTTTCCCATTCAGGGCTGCAGCCGTAACCTGTAATTTAGGATTTATTTCAGGTTAGGTTTGCAAGATACTGCATTCATTCCCACTGAGTTGGTTGTTTTTGTTTTCTGTTGCAAACCCAGATGGACGTCTATCAACTGTGACATGCAGATGACTGTCCGTACAGCACGTCATGAACACTGAATCACACTCTTCACTTTCTTCATTTCTTAAAGTTAAAAGTGTGATTTTTTTTTTTTGCTTTGACCACTCCGGTATTAACAAATGCTCATCTTGTCTTGACTTGCATTCAGGAATTACAGCATTCATATGGCCATTAATGTTCAAAACAAAGTTTACATGTTGCATTACTTTACTTTAAAATAACTCTAATTAAAAAAAACTGTGGTTGGCTTCAAGTCAAATTAAGGGCCTCGTAAAAAGAGGGCATACATCCATAAAATTGCTTGTTTTGTTTCATCTCCTCCAGTGATTTTTTTTCTTTCCTGCTTAAAAGGTGCTCTGACGATTAGCAAAGGGACAGTCTGAGTGTCCTGCGGTGAAAGTGTGTTGCTTATTAAGCGGGAAAGCAAAGCACTCAGAGTAACCCAGATGAAGTCTGCTCCTTTTTTTTACCCGCAGGAAAACATATCTGAACCAAAGAATGGCTGTTAATGTGACTATGGGAAGGTTATGTTGATGATGAGTGAGGGGAATGAATGCATGATATAGTGTACTGCATCTTGTAGAAAGCTAATCAAGAATGTCATTTTAATCTGAGCCTCCCTGCTGGCACGTCCCAGCTACTTTGAATTCTAATCTCTCTTATTGCTGTCACAGTGGACGAGGAGAAACTTACTGTTTGACAAATTGGATTTAGATTTGGATTCACAGACAATTTTCTTCCACCGCTACACACCGGAGAACAAAAAGTGCAATCTCTGAATCCAATGAAGTGACAGTGTCATGGGAAATGCATTTCTACTATTTAATTAAAGCTGCAACAATGATGTGTTGCTGTTGTTTATCAGAATCCCATCTCTATCCTGTTCTCTCAGCAGGTGTGAGCGGTAACCAGGTGGTTGTTCCTGAGAAAGTGAATGCCGTGCTGGGGAAGAACATCACACTGGGCTGCAGAATAGAGGTGGGCTCCAACCTCACACAGAGCTCCTGGGAACGTCGTCTTCCTTCAGGCACCATTACCTTGGCAGTGTTCAACCCCGAGTTTGGAACCTCCATCTCTCCAGACTACGTCAAGCGCGTCTCGTTTGTTTCCCCCTCCGTACGAGACGCTACCATTACCATTGAAGGAGCTGGATTTGCAGATATCGGGTCCTACACCTGCAAAGTGGTAACCTTTCCTCTGGGCAATACACAAGCATCAACCTATGTTAATGTATTAGGTAAAGTATAGCTCTGTCACTTCCTTTTGTCATTGTATTGAGTGCTTCCTAATGCTGTTCTTTAATCTCACTTTTCAAAGCAGGAAACTGTTGGTTGTGATTAAGCAAAGCTTAGGTGACTACTAAGTGTTTGCCCTGAAGGAACAAACTACTCCCTGAAGCTACCTAGCTTTTTAAATGACTGCCTGGACACAGGCCATGTAAATGTAAATCCCTAAAGGGATCTGCAGCTGTTTAGAAGCTGCTGTGGTGTGGTCCCTCTCAGCTCACTCACCACAGTGTCACTCACTGTGGAAAAACTGCTACGTCAGGTTTAAATTAATTTCTCCATAAGGTCCGCCACGAGGCCACTTACATACAAATCACAAAGTATTAATACTTGTATGGAATATACAGACTCTCTCCTCAAGTAGCAACCATGTCAACAAAGTGCAGAGAGTTCAAACAGTCCCAACTTGATGCAACTAGTTGCATGCAACAACAAGTTAATTGCAGGGTGTGATGCTGCGTGACTCTCGTGACATTCACTTGCATTTAACCGTGCTGCATGAAAAATTCATATGCTTCATATGTAGTAATGGTCTTAACACTACAATGTGCAGCTATATCCCTCCATGTAGTGCATATTGTTACTTCTGCCCTCTTTACCCTTTGTCACTAATTATGAAATCATACCTCAGGCTGAGTAATTGGCATTTGTGAAGCTCGCACAGGCATTGAAGAAGTAGATGACAAACTTGGCAATCCGTGTAAGAAATGTATAATAAAAGATACTATACTTTGGGTATCTGCACATTTGGCAACTCCATAATATCTGTAGTCGCTTTTCCTTGATAAGCCCAACAAAAACACACAGTTTATAATACATACCAAAATAATCAATAATAAATCTACAACACTGCATCGAACACACACTGTACCAAGATCCATGTATTTATTGCTACTTATAATGAATGTGATACATTTTTAATGGGGATTCTCTTTCTCATTTTCCTTTTTTTTCTCAAAGTATTGTGTACAAACACTATACTGTCTGTGCACTGGTGTTATGTATAATCTACGCAGGCTGTCTAGGCACATCCAGTAACCCCCTCTCTGAGGGGCATGAACGTTGAACTTTCTCTGTGGTCAGCAGCGTATGTTTCAAGCCCTAAATTGGTGGTTGGATTGCACTCAGGCGGCGCTGAGAGTAGGAGATTGCACTGTAGGCAGTAGTTTCATGTCTCCCTCCAGAGACTGAAGGAGACTCTGATGACTAATGAGTGGTACATTAAGTGCTGCTGTGACAGCCACAGTGTCTGGGACCTCACAGAGTTCAACTCCACCTTGCTCTCCTCTCTGAGCTTCTCAGGCACGTTGCTTTTTTTTTTTTAGCACAAACACATACATGCACACCCATACACAAATACATGCTAAGGCCTTCTTTCCAATTCAGATGTAATTAGGGTGTGATTATGGTGTTATATGTTCTTGGCAATTAGATGCATGTCATGTGGGCATAGGGTATTTTTCCTAAAGGGCACACTCACACATCACAATTACAAGACCTAAACTCAGCAGATTCAAGTTCCCAAGATTGGCTTCTTCTACTCTGCCTTGTTTTGGGTTGACTTGTACCTTTTTCTCAAGTGTTTTGAGAAAGGAAACAGTGGCTGCATCCCTTAAAGAAATTCTGGGTAACACGTAAGCATATATATATATATATATATATATAAGACAATATACGGTTGAACATATTGTTCTAATTTACAGAATATTGGTTGTTATGGTGTGCATTGTGTTTGCTTTAGTTTGAACTACTCAACTTAAAGTGCCAAGTTGTGATTCATGTTTATACTCTGAGGTTTAGGACGGAGCACTTGACTTCATTTTCATTCTTTTCAAATGAACTAAAGTAAAATGATTAAAAGGCTCAAACCCATGAATAATAGACCTAAGTCACGACACACATCATAATGATTAACAGGTGCAGTGGACATTGACTTCAATTCAGAAGTTACACACTTGATACAAACCTTGTCTTGTACTTAATCATGAGACTCTCAACACGTTATTTGTTTTGGCTCAATGCTTTCTCGCTTTCCTTTTCATCCTTCTGTCTACAGCTTCTCATAGAAAAGGCCCAAGCATTTAAGGAACAGTTCAACAGGAAGTGTGCTACAGTACGTGAGCCAAAAGTCCCCACCAGTAAGCAATAGGAAGGAACCAGAGGAGGAAAATGTGACACATTAAGTGAATGAATAAGAATGACCCTTTGTTTGAAAGTGCTGACAGGTGAATTGGAAATCTAATGAACAACAATTGAGTTTCTTAAATACAAAAGATGTAGGCTACACATACTAAGTTGGCGAGGCAGATTTTATTGATAGCAGGGCTGCCAATCGATTAGAATATTTAATATAATTAATATTTATCGCAATTAATCGCATGATTGTCTGTAGTTAATCATGATTAATCGCACATTTTTTATCTGTTCAAATTGTACCTTAAAGGACTGTTTGTAAGAATCAGAAATGCTTGTTAACAGCGACACCTGTGGCCGTTAAGTCAACGAAAGTCAGCGTCGGGCTCGCGCTTGTGCTCGCT